>JAUZSU010135646.1:0-16120 GCA_034780255.1 Parotocinclus maculicauda | reverse complement strand
TACGTTCTCTTGACGGACTGCACTTGAACAGAATCAAGAAAGTGGTGGGCGTGGTCACCTCCCGCTGGTTTTGCTCTGGTCAACACAACTTTTCGGATTTCCTGACCTTTGATAAAAGCATAAATTCTCCCGGGGATCCCAAAAACCCTCCCGTAAATCGCTGATCCGCTTTGCATCCACTAGGTGGCGAATTGTGGCTTCTTTTTCTTATTCGTTCTCACGTGCTTTGGTCTGGAATTTTGGTCTAAATAAGCGAATAACATTACATGTATATAATAGGATTTGTTTTGGTAGTTTAGGATTTGGTCCGTATAAGCGGCTGGTCCCCTTAACCGGTGGTCCAATTAACCAGAATCGACTGTATTATGAAAGGCGATCCATATCACTCAACTAGTACACTACATTAAGGAGACACCCTTACCCAAAGCAACTCTGATACAGTCTTACAAAATAAGCAATTAAGGGCCTCACTGAAGGACCCAACAGTGACAACTTGGCAGAGGTGGGATTTGAACTCTGCGTCCTTTGGTCTATAGTCCAGTACCTTAACCGCTAGACCATCACAGTCTGCTAAGTAACAAAAAGATATATAACCTTTTAACCTTAATTTGTTCAGTCACCCAGAGTGTTGGTAAGTGTGTGTGTGCTCTGACCCACAATTCTGTATTTGAAACTAAAAGTAAAAACTCTCCAATTATATAACGGAGCTGTAACTTAGCAACTGAATTACTGACTGTTCAGCGATGCAGCATGGTAAATATGGTGACCATAAAGCCAGAGCTTGACGACTATCCTGTATCATACAGTTCTCCTCTTAGGAAACATTCTGCTTTTCCTGTGAACTACAGTAACGTTTGGCTGAGGCAAACACTGTTTCGCTAAAAACGGCTACGATGCTGGTAGTATGTTCATTACGATTACTCGTCTGAGGCAAAAAATTACAATGCAAAGAAATTTTCAATATTGCATGTTTGTTTTTCTCTGAGGCATGTCTTTTACTCAGTGGAACCCCCAGAATTTTTTCATAGGGGTGGCCAGATGAAAATTAATTTATGATTAATTATTTATTTATCTATTAATTGCAGCATATCAATTAGTTAATAATTAATGATCTGATGTACGTAGACTAATATGATACAGTAAACATTTTATATAGTTACAAATATACAGGTTTAATTTCAGACTACATTGATCATCAAAAACAAATCTTCTTCTTCCCTCGCGGTTCAAGTCTCACTTGATGCGGGGTCTGCTCATACCCACGAAGACGCGACGAGGGAATACTTTGACCGATGTGTCGATCGCCTGTCGTCAAAGACACACAATTTGGAGACACCAATTAAACTAACATGCATGTCTTTGAACTGTGGAAGGTAACCGGAGTAAACCCACGCAGACACAGGGAGGACATGCAGACTCCACACAGTGAGGACCCAGACCGCTCCACCCTGGGATTGAACCCGGGACCTTCTTGCTGTGAGGCAGAGGTGCTACCCACCGAGCCACCGTGCTGCCTGATAATCATCAGAAACAAATAATTTACTAAATAATAATTTACTAAATCCAGCTTTACTGTTGCTGTGTGTTTATACAAACAAATATATTATAGGTTACGGCCAAAAATGCACAATACACTCTTTCATGAAGCTTCGTCTTCTATTTCTCTTTATTTATATGGTCGTACAACTATTATAAACATGTACATCACTGAGATTTACTCAAATGTACAGCACGTAATTAAGTATCAGAGAGAAGCATCTATGAATCCATTCTCCGAGAATGGCGGTGGGGGAGCCCCCCGGGAGGGGCAGCGATTTTATAAGGGGGGCTGTGCCAAAACCCAGCGCTCCTACCCCCACCACCACCCCCGACGGCTTTGCTGTCTAAACCAAAGTACGCTATAAATCTTGACTTAACCGTACCACTATCCTAGACCTGACGCTGATCTTTTCTGTGGTGCTCTGCAGAAGTGAAGCGTAAACGATAAAACGAGTGACAGGGAACATGTTGATGCCTTTGAACCTAAGACTGCTGAAAGACCCGTGGACAGCAAAGAAAACAAACTGATTCTTGATCAATTCAAACCGCACTTGTGCCCCCTAAGGCCAAGAAGATCTTATTTTGGACATATCAAGAGAAGAACCACTAAAAAAGACAAACGCTTGGGACAGATAAAGGGAAAGGAAAAGGGACAGACAGATAAAAACAAGGAGAAGTCTTTATTCTCGAAAAAAAACCCACTATCCATAGGGTAACTGGAAGCTGGAACTAACTTAACGGCACACAGTACCAAAACTGATAACCAGCGCATATTAAAGTCAGCCAATCAAACTGGAATGTGAGCGCACTGGACGCTGATACAGCCTAAAAAATGTCTGCATTAATAAACAGAGGGTGCTGTATTTTGAATTGCGCTTGGAGAGAAATGTCGGATTGAAAACTTAGCATGCAGATACGTAAATGATTTGTTATGGTCTGATTAGACACTGGGTCTCGCCACAAGAGAGCGTAAAAGTCTATAAAACACAACTTTTGGCTAGTGTACCTCTTGGTGAGAGATCGTTCACTGCTACACACGCCTCTACGATGTGCTCAAAATTTTTTTTTTGCCCACTTGTCAGACTTTCAGAAGGGATGCGATATTGGACCGAAAGAAGCAGGATGGCCGAATCGACTAAGTACACCCCGTCTAGGCCGTTCTGACCTACTGTTATTAAGTGTTGGAAGCAGTGGTTTAGAGATGACAGGCACACAGAGAAAACTGGACGGCTCTGGTCGGCCCAGACAGGTAAAGAGGATTATTTAATCCGCCAACGAACACGATCAGCCCCCACAGTTTCTTTGTCCACCATCCAGACACAGTTGGCACCTTCACTACATACCCCTGTCTCTACCCAGAGTATTTCCATGTGTTAAGCAAAAGGTGCCCATTACATTTACAGCATTTAGCAGACACCCTTATCCAGAGCGACTTACAACTTTTACAGTTTTACAATTCAAACAATGTTGGATTAAGGGCCTTGCTTAAGGACCCAACTGTTACAGCTTGGCAGAGGTGGGATTTGAACATAAGACCATCAGGTCCAGAGTCCAGTGCCTTAACCGCTAGGCTACCACAGTCCATTACATGTCCTGCCCATTGACAAACACCCACCATCATCTACGTTTGCAGTGGTGTTGTGAATAAGAAACCTGGACTTCTATACACTTTGACCGTATTGTCTTTAGTGACCAATCCAGGTTCTATTTCAGGATGCGATGCTGATCAGGTTTGAGTAAGGAGGTTTGAAGCATAGTGAGAAGTCCCTGTCAGGCAATTGCTCAGGAGTGACTAATGAAATAAAATAATGAAATAAAAACGCTCCCTTCCTACCCTGATCAGCTTTAGCTATTTTTTATACCTCTATTGAATTATTTATGCTAGATTATTAACAGATTATTAACTCGCATTTACAAGTAGCTATTCATGTGTGTGTGTGTGTGTGTGTGTGTGTGTGTGATGAAGAGGAACAAGGCTGTCACTGCTCATTTTCACTGCTGCAACAAGAGGTCGGGCTCGAGCCGTCATCGACATGGCTGATGAACGCGACAGGAGAATACAGGAAGTCACCTGAGATCAACTTTCTGTCTACTCTCGTTAACACCTGCTCCCACCAAGCTCCCGTCATCTCTCCATCTTTGCTGCCACAGCGTGTGTGTGTGTGTGTGTGTTAGGTCAGAAACAGTTTTGTCAGCATGACGAGGGCTCAAGCAGCATTACAGTTGTGAACATTGCACTGTTTAAATAACATTCAGCTCAATACTGGGTATGGTTTGATTATTATTACTGGGTATGATTATTGATACTGGGGCCAATCCTATACCTTAAATCCGATGTCTTTAATACGATGTTATGAATCTGATACGGATCACCAGAACGTATTGCGACCACCTTATCAGTTTTTACAGAAGAATCAAATGATTCGTTTTCTCAACTATCAGGAAAATATCATGGCTGCATTTAGTGAGCAGCAGTGGTAACAGTCGAGAGTCGAGCTATTCTTCATGCAGTCGAGCAGTCCAAAAACGCAATTTCCTGACCTAGAATAGCTCCATGTTTCATCAGGGGTTTCATCAGAGACAGTAGTCTTCAAATGTCTTAGGCCACCATTAGATTAGATTATTGTTATTATTGTTGATATTGTTTTATCAAAGGTATGGTAGCCATTTATTACAGTATCTATTAGAATGCAACAGGATAATATAGAAAATATGTACACAGCATTTAAAATGTGCTACAGTGGTTAGTAGGGGTGGGCGATATGGCCCTAAAAGAGTATCACAATATTTGAGGGTGCTTTTGCGAAAACAATATATTTGCCGTTAAATTCCAACAGCCTACAATTCTAAGTCAATATATTTTCAACCCTAAAGTACGTTATCTCGCGGCCTTTTTGACTTTCCTCGTATTCAGCTACGTGCTCCTGCTAGAGGTGGTGAAACATTAGATTTGTTGTTACAGAGCTTTTGCGTAGCTTACGTATCACTGTAGTTTGTTGTAAATCTGATATTTTTGTACCAAAACCACCTCTGCACTACCAAAGTCGCTCCCCTTTTTAGGCCAAACTCTTCCAGCACTGAACCACATTCCACCATATCTGTTGCTCTGCCTATGAGTCACGTACGTAAATCCATTACATAAAGACGTCAGAATATCATGATATCAATGTTTTATATATTTAAAAAAATTATACTAGGTATAAAACTTGGTATTATTGCCAATGATACGATACGGCACACCACTAGTGGTTAGTATTTGGTGAGACCTTTCCTCACACTTGAGCCATAGCAGCATTTGGCATTTTCACCCGGGTCCCAAGTAGACCGTTCTACAGTCTGAAGGCCTTTGAGAAGGAATGCTGTTTTCTAAAGATAGCAGCCTAGAAACCACTTTTTCGGATGAAGAACAGGGTGAAAAGACTAAGATACGCTAAAGCTCACAAAGATTGGGATGAAGATCATTAAAAAAGAGAATTACGGAGAGACCAATCCAAGTTTGAAATTGTTCGGTCCAATTGTCAACTCTATGTTATTCACAGTGAGTCAAAAGACATATGAAAGTCTTTCATTTTAGAAACAAAAGAGAAAATGGCATATCTGAATACCCTAGTGAGTAATGGGTGAGGGTGGGTATCTTTTAGGCTCCGGAACATGGCTGCCATCTTGAAAGCCACCATATTGGCTCAAGCGTAAGGTTTTCCAATGGAAAGCTGGACATGTAGCATCTCAAAGGAGACCAGAATTGTCTCAGAAATTGACTGCTGCAATCCGATTTGCAGATCTCGTGTTTTTAATCCAAATGTTGTCAACACAGAAAGTTCAAAACGTTTCTTGTTCATCACAGATAACTGAGAAAGGTTTTTTTTATTTTTATTTATACACAATATTTATTCATTAATTGTTTTTGATATTGTTAATATACACATTGATGTAGGGTTTTTGGACTCAGTAGTAGTACTGACTACCAACTTTGGTCGGTTCCTTTTGTGAACTCATTTTTGGTCCCCAGCCCAAATAAGGAAACAGGTTTTCTTAATTAAGAAATACTGAAACATACAAAAACTAAACTTTCTCTGTCAAAACCACTTTCTGGAACAAGCTACCTTAAGAGAGTAAGGTTTGACTGTTATGTGTAAAATCTTAACTCTTCACTAGTCATACTTGAATCACTTTTGTAAGTTCATGCAGAATTAGATGGAGCAGGCATGGTTAGGTGGCTACACAGTGCCTGAGCGATAGCTTTCTGTCAATGTGAATTTAAATCTGCTGAAATACAGTCTGGCTTTTTTAAGTATTTATACCAAACTATGCCAACTCTAAATATTTACATAAGTTGAACACAAAATTGTTCACAAAATTGCACATGTACTAGCCTTCAATCAGTCAGCTAACTGTCTATAATTTATAGCGGTTCAGGTTGCTATGTTAAAAATATGCACAAGGAAGTAAGTGGGGTTTGATGGACGCTTTAAAATTACATTCAAAACCACAAAAAATCAATCCTATCTCTTCGCTTTCCATTAGGGAGAACCATTTCCTTTATTCCATGTTTATTAAGTGTTTATTTTACATGCTGTTTTTAACTAGATAAAAAAAATTAAAAAACAGCAAAAAGCTTATTTTTTTTAGGAATGCACTCAGCAAGAAACATTTCCAAGGAACCAGAGACAGGTATTCCCAAGACCCCCTGCCTGTCATGTATGAAAATATGCGAACTTTAGAAGATTTAGGAACAAATCACTTGAATTTATACCGTAAATGAGTTTACAAACTGCAAACTGACTCTGAACCTCTCAGTATTACAATCCAAAGCCTTTTCCAGGACTGGTTTTTGAAAGATTAACAATAGTAAACGATTATTTTCCAAAATTCAATAAGCAAATTAAAATTCTTACAGGTTTGACTGTAGTGTATAAAACATTTACATTTACGGCATTAAGCAGACGCTCTTATCCAGAGCGACTTAAAACTCTTACAATCCAAGCAATGGTGGGTTAAGGGCCTTGCTCAAGAGCCCAACTGTGGCAGCTTGGCAGAGGTGG
Organism: Parotocinclus maculicauda; assembly: GCA_034780255.1. Lineage (NCBI taxonomy): Eukaryota > Metazoa > Chordata > Actinopteri > Siluriformes > Loricariidae > Parotocinclus > Parotocinclus maculicauda. The sequence goes on along the minus strand of JAUZSU010135646.1, from coordinate 9,539 downwards.
GATTTGAACCCTGGACCTTCTGGTCCAGAGGTCAGTACCTTAACCGTACCTTAACGATCCTAAGCTACCACAGTCCCCATAGTACAGCCTGTCTAGCACCAACAACCATACATGCTTCAAAGTCACTTTGAGTTCAATATAAATTTCATCCTCATTCTGAGATTTGGTTTAAAATTTAGCACGACCTTCTCAAAGTTCAGTGCTGTTGGCATGTGATTGGCCGATTAGGTATTTAACGTATTTAATAAAATGTACATACTTACTGCGGCGACTACATACTGGGCATAAAGTTCACCGTAAGCAGACAGTTGTGTTATGATCACCAGGAAAACGGAATGCACAAGACACAGAACCGAAAAAACATGTCACTCCACGGCAATCTATCCCTTTAAGACGATCCTCATCTGCTCCCTCTATGACTTCACGGAGAACCGTTTTTGACGTACTGACGCCACAGAACAACAGGGGGCGCTCGATGATCTGAACACGTCTCCTCCTCAGTGGGTTTCGGCGCAAACCCAGTACAGTGTTTCAAAGTTTATATCCCTCCCACACTTCACGTGCCCTTCCTTCGAACTTTATTTTGATAGCCACACGTGGCATGAGACATGGGGGTGTGTTTGAGTGATGATGCCACAGCATAATAATCTCGGGCCGGAGAAGAGGGACAGAAAAGTGCAAGGTGCGCGTGCAGTCACATGGACATTTAAAGGTGTAACGCGTCATCGTGCTTAAAGCTCTTCAGAGACATAGTTTGTAAATTCCCACGTGATTTGCTTTCTACACGAGCAGCTTTGAAACGTTTTTCTCGGTTTGTTGCGTGTTTGCTTTACGTCTTTCATTTTGGTTTGGCTGCGCGTTTGTGCGCGCTCGTGGAAATCACGCACAGGTGCCACCGGTTTCCAAAGTCAACCTCATCTGGGATTTCGGTAAGTCTCCGTTCCTTGATTCTGCTTAAGTAGTTTTGGTTTTTCTTGCAGAACTGGATGTGATTTGCTAGTCATTGTGTGTGTTTGGTGAAAAGCGTAACATTTACAATATAGACGCCGTTATCCAAATACAAAAGCGCGTTAAGATATCAGTAATATAATCTAGTCTTAATAATTAGGAATCTAAACAAGAATGCTTTTTTGTGGTTTTATTAAAACTGTTATGGTTGTGTTTTTACGAGAGAGAAAAGGGGGCAACATTCATTCAAACGTAAAAAGTTTATACTGTATATCCATAGATCTTTTTTTTTTTTTTTTTTACTTATTTGCTGATGAGACCTTTTTTAAAGTTTTACCTGAATAAATGATTACCTCTTTCGGTAATTAACCTGTCCCTTTTAAGTTCTGAGTTTTTCAGTGATTGCCATTAAGCATCTATGGTAATAAGCATTCAGAATTTGCACAAACATGAGCCTGACCACCCACATAATTCAATTTGGAAAAGCTTTGGGGGTTTGGATTTAGCACTGCCAGTTCTTTTTGCAGGAAGGAATTATATTTATGACCAGTCGACCTCAGCTAGGTTTTCAAACTGCAGCAGATCAGTGATGTTTGCAAGCAGGAATATGAAGCCAGTTCACTGAATGTGGAGTAAACATACACTGGGATTTGACTCGAGTAGCTGAAAGTGAGGCTTTAGAAACTTGGTGTCTTGTGGACTTGTGGGTCACAAAAAAAAGAATCCATTTAAATAAAGTTTTGCATTTATCCATGACGTCTCAAAGCTACATGCACTGATCACTTTACTAGGTACAAATTCTTGCTTTTACACTCACTGTCCAGTTGATCAGTTTCATTTATTATATTAAAACAGTTTATAGTTTTCCAGTTACAGTCTGACCAGTAGAGAATATAGTAAAGGTGAATGAAGTATGTGGAGAAACTAATGGACTACAGTCTGTGTATGTATGTGTGTGTGTGTGTGTGTGTGTGTGTGTATATATATATATATATACTTGTGATTCTATATTGTAAGTGAAGCTAATAAAATGGCCAGTGAGTGACCGATGAGGGCATGTTTTATTTATTTATATATATATATATATATATATATATTTACTGCTCACAAAATTAGGGGATATTTGAAAATGGATATGAAGCAGTTAAAAAAATCATTAGATTTAATTCAACTGAACAAGATGATAAGAAAAGCAAATGAAAAGTTTAAAATAGTTATGCAAATGAGATGCAAAATCAATTATGGTGATTGAGTAGCAAGTGATATAGTCATGGGGGTGAACATAAGCATGGTAAACTGGACGAGAGTGCCCCACATTGGCTGTTCAGCAGGGTATATGGTCACCTAAGACTACCAAAACACAATGACTGTGATGGGACATGGACAGGATCAGCTTGTCCAGTACATATATACTGCTCACAAAAATTAGGGGATATTTTCAAAATGAAATATGCCTTAAAGAATAATCCCCTAGTGTGTTTGTGTAAAATAACAGTATAGTAGAACATCAAAAAGTGCCATTTGCTCAAGTTTAGCTATGAACCCAATCTGTGTTCCCTTTCATAGCCTCATAGCTGGCTGCGGTTGGAAACAGTCCAGTGTTGACTGTGCACAGTGATTTAACTGTCTATAAAAACGCTGGACGTGCGTCTTCTGAACTATGCCATTCTGCAAAGCCTGGATCCCCCTGAACCCTCACAGCTCATTACATTTCTATTGTAAGCCTACACGCATCCTCCCGCTTACCCTGACTGTACACGTGTGTATCCAGATGGGTCGACCAGAGTGCTGAGTGGGCATGAGGCAGCTGACCCACGAGCACACATTGTGCTCGCTTTTAGGCTTTCCAATAACAGGGCAAAAGAGAAAGGCATTCTGAGGTGAAACACTGGTGGAGTCACACTCAGCTTTTCCATTGTTGGTACCAATTACCACACCTTTTGCTGTGTAATTTACTGCTAGTTCAGCTTGGTTTAACACTTCAGCATAGAGTCAACTTTTCTTTTAGACTACTTGCTAATCAGACAAGTTACAACTGGTGTCTGATTTTGATTTATCAGATTTACTAACAAGAAAGAAAATCTACCAGTGTAACCTCATACATTCTTAGAAAAAAAAAATCATTTACTGCATGCGTGCATATGGGAAACTGACTCACTGTTGTATAAAGAAATCGACTACATGTTGTTAGTGTTTTTATAAACTGTACTGGCAACCATATTAAAGCCAGAATATACATCCATACACTGGCTCACCAATACATCTTTATTTAAGCATGATTGGCCATATTGGAGGGAGGAGATGGGATCATTCCCATGTATTATATAAAAGTGTGGTGGTAGTGGCACAGAGGACATTAAATGCCTTTTTGTGGTCAGATTGGTTGCAAAATAATTAACATAAAAGTTTGTAAATCCTAATTCACATGGCATCTGTTGCCTTGGTAATGTTTCCCTGTTCATGCAGTACCAGCACCATGCCATAAAGGGAACGCTGTCCATTCCCAAAAAGGGTCCAATTGGTGTATATTTGGATTTCCGTGTTCTGCTGCTTATAAAAAAGTTCCCTTCTCCTATTTTGAGCTGGTTTCTGGACAGCAGGTTAGGGTAGTCATTAAGGGCTGGGTATTGGCAATACAATATAGGGATACATGGGTCCATTTTCTTCTTTTGAGGTGAAAATTTATGTAGTATATTGCGAAAATTAATATTATCATATGTCGCTGTATCAATTTGGGTTTTTTTGTTTGTTATTTATAAGCACAGTCCTTGTATTAAGCTCCTTACGCTTTGGCAGGAATCAGACAATGACATATTCACATAGTAGTTAGTGTTTTTGTACTGGTATCCGGGCTGGTTTAATCTTGTCATGGACAGCGGACTAGAGGAGTTTAGTTATAATCTTCATATTCTGTATGGTGCCTAATTTGCAGATGAAGTAGGTAAACAAGTTGCCATTTTAGACAAATCAAATAAGTTGTTGATCTGTCTGAAATGGCGACTGATTTCTGACATAGTTTGCAGATTGTCATCTTTTCTAACCCAAAACACCTCAAATGACATGGACTATGAGGCTGGTGGTGTCCGTTTGTCAGTAACTAGGTTTGTGGCGCTAGCATGCACTACTTCTACCTGGCTACATGACTCAGTGAAATAGTTTTTTTTTGTTGTTGTTTTGCGTGAGTGATGTTGGTAAACTTGGTAAGCAGCTTGCACGTTGTTAAAACAACAATTAAAAGATTATTGTAGATGCATATCGCACACGAGTACAATAGAACATTATAAAATAAACAACTATTACATCAGAATTAACCATTGAGTAGAATGAAAGTGGGAGGTCTGAGTAGAGCCAGGTAGCGATTGAGAACTTTGCCATTTACTGTACTGGCAATCGATATCCTGGTACAGTGGTTTGGATTGTGGTCTTGGGTACCACAGATATTACAGTGAAAATGGATAATGGGAGTTTGATTGTGTTTTGTCTTTGAAAGCCAGCTATACAGCATTTACCTCATCGCTCATACGTACCTCAGACACAACTGGCTACATTTTGGGTAATTACTTTCATTATTGCCTAAGCTATTCCTTTGTCCTTCATATTATACAGTAGGGAAAGTTTGGGACTTTTAAGCCTCTCTGTACTCATGAAAACCTTGAGGTGAAGTGTAACATTGATCTGTGATGTATTCCCTGACAGGAAATGGGCGTAGAGATACAATCTAGCCTTGATGAGTGGATAATAAATGACTTGTCACTCGTTTGTGGTGCGCCTTTCATGTCTAGCTTTGATATCAGTCAGTGCATTACTTGTTCTTCAAACACGAGACCTCAGTCTCATTTTCTCCGTGAGCCCGTATCCACATTACAATGCACTGTGTAAGCTTGTACTTCAGCTCCATACGTTTTCTCTCTTTCCCCCCTCCTGGTGATGCCGTGTTTAATCCTACCTTTCAGTAAGAGGCTGACGTAATGTTGCTGCAATTGTTTCAGTTACAATTTAAAGCATGCACTTCACTAGGTGTGGATGCACGTATATGGTTATGTATTTAAGAAAGCAAAAGGATCTGACCGAACCCATATTCTTTGAATGCTTGCCTTGGCTAAAAAGGCAGAAAAGCTTTACAAATGTTAGTTTTCTATGTTAACATGAAAATGGAGAAACCAAACCCAGGAAACCCACATTTTAAGCATGCAGGCAGCAGATACAATAAAAACGTAACTCAAAAGAGAAGGATGTGGCAAGCTGGTCTCATGACAATGTTTCACATCAACGCTCACTGTAGCATGCTCAGTGTTACTGTGAGAAATGTACGATTATTGTACCAGAGACATAATTTCCCTCAAAATACGATAATTTTATCGTACACCCGTCATTTTCAGCGCATCTTCTTCCAGATTGGCTCTGCTTCTTCTTCATTTCTTTTTTTTTTCTTTTTCTTACTTACTCAAACTATTCGGACTATACTTTTAGAAAAGCCCGATTGGCTGGAATTTCCGGAAACAGATGCCTTCAGGGTTCACAAAAAAACTCCGACAGACAGTTGTGACAGGCTGATTACAACCACAGATTCATGGAATGGTCAAATTATCATGTATTTTTTGGGGATTATTGATCTTACATAGTACAAAGGGGAAAATTATCGTATAAATACGATAATTATTGTACACCTGGCAACACTGAGCATGCTAGATTTCCTCCTTGTGTCCCGCCCCCCAATCCGTCTCTTGATGAGCATCTCTTATCTGTACAAATATGTTTAAAATGATTTATTGTATGTACAGGGTGAGTCCAAAGAGACAGGACACCCTTTTATTTCAAAAACAAAAGGGAAATAACACCTCTGAATACCACAGCAAGTAACGGGTAAGGGGCCTATTTTTTAAGGCTATTTTAGGTCTTCTTGAAAGCTACCATACTGGATCAAGGTCAAGTTTTTTCCAATGGGAAGGTGGTCATGTAGCACCAGAAAGAAGACCAGAAATCGATTGTCAGAATCAGATTGGCAAGATCTTTTGTGGTTCAGAAGTTATCAACACAGAAATTTCAAAACTTTTGTCGTTCGTCACAGGTAACTGAAGATGGAATTAACGATTCTGAAAGCAGCTATCGTATTGTAGCTGCAGATTTCAACAACAGACAGCCAGAAATGCCACCAATTTCACACAGCTCTGTTACATCACTCATATCCAAATTCAGAGAAAACTGGGACTGTGGACGACAAGCCACGTAGTGTTCGTCTGAAGACCACTACAGACGAAGAAGCTTTAACAATGGTTTTCCATGTCCTGTGACTTTTGGATCACCATGTAGATTCATTGTTAATACTGGAGAGCTTGCTGTGCTTTATATAATTAATAAACTTGCTTTATTTTATCTACTGCTAAGTCTTTAGTTGTTCATGTTCCATAACAGTGTTGCTTCACAGCTCCAGAGACCTGAGTCTGTGGAGTTAGCATGTTCTCCCTGTGTGTGCGTCTAATTTAGTTTAGTGTGTTTACACTGGTTTCCTCACACATTTCAAAGTGATGTTTGGTTAATTAGTCTCTCTACCATGTCCCAGTGTTTACCAAATCAGCTATCGAAGTTTGTGTTTTAAAAAATAAATTAGTTCTTGCAAATTTTCTGAGTAATGATTTTATGTTGGGATGACCAAAAGCTTAACTTGTTGCAGTTTTAGATTTGGCTCTTTTGTTCTATTACCCTGGAGTGTAGTTATATGTCAATTTTGGAATAAAGGTAAATTAAAAGTCAGCCTAATTAAGCCTACTTTGTAAAATGTATTTTAGATTTTAGATATTCGTATTTTTTGTGACTGATTTTCAAACTGAGTATTATAAACTTTATATTGCACTACAAAAGAGTTAAAATTCTGTTATCTCATTGGTTGTAATGAGCACAAATGGAAAAAGGACATTCCATCTTTTGATTAAAAAGAATATTTTTAATCACAAATTGTAGCATTATGGCAAATGTTTGCTCTCTGGTTCAGTCTAAAATCAAGTTATTGTATTGTATTGTTTTGGATTTGTAGCTGTACTTACAACCAACTACAATTTTGCAAATCAACAAGAAGACAAACGTAGACTAGCTAGTGAGTTAATGAGGGTTGTTTTTAAAGATGGGAGTGCCCTTTGTTTGTTACTATACAACTTTAAATCTTATAACAGTATTGACTTTTTGTGCCTCTACAATGTATTTGCAAATGTTTCAGTGAAATGTTGATTTGGGAAGCTTTTTAGCAGTTAGCATGTAGCTATGTAGGTATTTATCTTTGGTTCAATTTAGACTTACTGTTGTTTTGAAGGCACTGTAACTGCTAGCACTAGGTTAACTCTGCCAAATATCTTTGTTTTGGTGTTCCGTTGTGTTTCTGTGGCAGCAGAACAAACCCAGTTTTGATTCTTGAGTAATGAATCACATAGCTGGCATCAGTCAACGTGCTTTTGCATAATGTGTGGAATCAGCTGTGGAATTCACCATTAATGAATCATTAGTGACAAAACATTTTTCTTAGCTCTTACTGTATTACTGGGTAACATTATTCATGTACTGCAACACCTAGTTTGAGTTCCTTTTGTCTTCTCATTCCTCCTTGCATCTTTCTTTGCTAGCGGGTGGATCTGTGCTGATGCATGGATGAGGAATGGGAGGAATACAGATGTTTATTGTTGTGTTTCCATAACAGCGCTGAGGCATTAATATGATATTCAAATGGACGTAGGGTGTGTGTCCTGGAGGTATGTGTGCCTCATTTGAGGGAGTGGAAGGGCATCTATGAGGAGGCAGAGGGAGTGTTTGAGTTGACTGTTGACGTGAGTCATGGTTGGAGGTGCAAAATTAGACTTGTACTGGCAGTTTAGTGAACATTGTTGTTAAATTTATTAGAACCACCTCTGTGTGTCATTCTCAAGAATGAGCATTGTAACTGGACCTTTGCACCATGACTCAGTTGTAACTTTGCGTTCTGGTAATAGGAATGTGATTAGTGTTGAGAGGCAATATAGTACGGTGTCATCTGGATGGTATGTAAAAAGTAGATGTGGACTATGGCATGACCTTGGAAACATTACACACCCTCACTTGTTGGTTTCATAACTTGAGAACTTGTAACTTATCCCACACATGATTACAGGAATATATCTTGAGTAACGTACAGTTCTTGTAGAAAATCATCCTCTCATTTAAGACTGTGGTGGTCTAGTGGTTAAGTCACTGGACTCTGGACCAGAAGGTCTAGGGTTCAAATCCCACCTCTGCCATGGTTGGGTCCCTGAGCAAGACCCTTAACCCACAATTGCTTGGATTGTAATACTCTACGAGTTGTAAGTCGCTCTGGATAAGGGCGTCTGCTAAATCCTGGAAATGTAAATGTAAATGCTTTCATGGGGTGATGGTGATGGGACTCCGAGAGTAAAGATGGAAACAAGTTAAGTTAACCATTGAATAGAGTACAGTTTGTGTTTCTGTACTTACCAGCCAGTTTTTCAGCGAGGCAGCCCAGCACGGCAGTGGTGTTGCGGTGCTTTGCGGGAACGAGGGCGTCCTGGCGAGCCACAGTGCCGCTCAGACTTAACATGTCCGACAACTTCTGCAGAGCATCCTGTATAAAAAGATTTTTTTAAATGTAAAATTCATTTTTAACTAGTGTGAAATGTCATGGTGGTGAGTTTTGATTTCTGGTGAAGGTCTAGTGTCTTCTCAAAAACTCACAAATTGGTTAAATGGCCACTAGTGCAAGGTATAAATAAAAACGAATGAGTGTGTGATGCCTGTGGATTCATGTATTCATTCATGTTTTGCCATTACTGCTATGCATATATTCACACAATGATCTTATCTAATTAATTTCCTCTTTCTGCCGAGGTCTTCACTCCAACGGTGAACTTGTTGTGGGAGATGATATCAGACGGAATGACCACCTGTGCTGAAAATGCTCAATCTCCCACCTTTACATACAAATATCACGTTTTTATTTAAATGTTTCAATGTATACTGTTAATTATGTTTACTACCCAAATGAGGATGGGTTTCCCTTCTGAGTCTGGTTCCTCTCATGGTTTCTTTCTCTCAATCTCAGGGAGTTTTCCCTTTCCACTGTCGCCCTTTGGCTTGCTCATTAGGGACAATAGAATCTAAATTGCGACAATGTTTATGTAACAATGTAAAGCTGCTTTGTGACAATGTCTATTGTAAAAAGCGATATGAATAAAATCAATATGTTTATACATATAGTTTAATATAATATCGCTGCTGTAATGTAAGAATTGTCATTTTCTCTGATGGGGTATTCCCAACAGTTCTTTAAGGTTGTAATGTGTTGAGTATAGGACAATTTATAGGTGTCTCATTTTATAATCTATTTTGTTTTATGATTTAGTTTATTTATTTTATTACTAAATTAAAGTTATTATTGATTTCTTATTAATTTAAATTGTTATTTACCTAATTTTCCTATAATTTAATATACTTTTAAGTATTTATTTAATTACCATCTAGGCCACCCATGGAGGATTGGGAGGTCGGGTCCCCTGTTGAGTCTTGGTCCTCCCAAGGTTTCTTCCTACCACTTTCAGGGAGTTTTTCCTTGCCAC
>JAUZSU010135635.1:0-16120 GCA_034780255.1 Parotocinclus maculicauda | reverse complement strand
GGGCATGTTCGTTTAATCAGACCAACCGGTTATTAGGACCAAAACCATCGTGTCCCGATGTGGTCCCATTAACCGGATTCGACTGTAGTATGTTTCAGTAGGTCTAGCTCTATAAGCATGAAAACAATCCCGTACCTGTAAGTTCACACTGACACCTCCGGCAGACTCTCCGAAGATGGTGATGTTCTCAGGATCTCCTCCAAAAACCGCAATGTTCCTGTGCACCCATGCGATGGCAGCCTGCTGGTCCCAGAGGCCAAAGTTTCCTATATTTACATTTACATTTACAACACTTAGAAGACACCCTTATTCAGAGGGACTTACAATTAATAGTCTTACAGTTCAAGCAATTGTGGATAAAGGGCCTTTCTTAAGGACCCAACTATGGCAGCTTGGCAGAGGTGGGATTTGAACCCTGGACCATCCAGTACCTTAACCGTTATGCTACCGCATTCGCCCTATAGTTGTTTTAGATGAATCAGATATGGCAGACATGTACGAATCCTGTGCTGGTGGTTCAGAGATCATCTGATTTAACTCACTGGTTATTTACTGGGTTTGTTTGGTGTGAGAAAGCAGAAATTTCACCTGGCTCTTGTAAAACATCTTACTTTAAGTATAGATGCAGTAAACCTACACGTACTGTATATTTTGATTAACACAATTTTATCGCCACTTAGTGGTAGGTCGGGAGTACTTCCTGTAATCATAAACTCATACATGAGGCAACTAAGAACGATCAATCCAACTACTGGTATGTTTTGGGCAAGTGGGAGGAAACAGCTTGTAAAACCCACATTTTACCCTACGTGGTCCCATTTTTAGGATTACCAAGCCCCCTTTAGCACACATGAATTCATAGATAGTAAATTAACGAGTCATAGCCTCTCAGTATTTGGGATATTAGGCTCTTCTGGACTCCCACCTACAGTTGGAGAAACTATATATACTATATAGGAGCCATATATATACAACTATATATATAAATGTGATGTTTAGATTTTTTTTCTGGAGTTCTTTGTCTAGAAGTGGGTCATGTATCTGGTGATATAGTTTTGAAATCCTGCTACTAGCATCTGTCATGCTTTGCAGATACAATTTAAAAGATTTCGGGACAAGAACATAGTCAGATACACCGAAAGCAGAATTTTCATTTGCAGTAAGAGAAGTAATAAACCAAGAAACAAATAAATACATTAAATTTGAATGAATGCACCAATCTCTCAGCTCTGACCAGGAATTTCAGAATCTCCAGTGCTGAGGAAACCGAGGGTCCCGACCCGGTAGTTCACAGTCACCACGATGACGTCTCCCCTATTAGCCATCTCAGCTCCGTCATACAGGTAATTGTCCGCTACGTTAGCACCCTGAGAGCTACCGAAAACAAAACCCCCACCATATAGGAAGATCATGACAGGGAGGCCAGTCGAGACTGCAGAAGAACACAGAACATTAACGTACCATGGCTGAACTTTCTAAAACCGGAATATGACCAGTTTGGCAAACTGATTTTGTACCTGATTCTCCCTGAGGGACCCAAATGTTGAGAAACAGGCAGTCTTCGCTGCCCATGGTCCCAATCCCCACCATATTCATTTGCATACACCTTTCGCCAAACTCTTTGGTTTCCAGAACCCCTTCAAAGAACAAGATGAATTTCGTTAAGTGGAGTTAATTCATGGTGCCTAGTTTAATTGTTTTTGGAGCAAACTGTTAATAGATAAGTGTCAGATGATTGGAAAGGGCACATAAACTTTGTCACACTCACCACTCCAACCTGCATGAGGAACTGGCTTCTGAAATCGGCCCGGAGGAGCGGCAAACGGAATGCCCTTAAAGACGTCCACGTAGCGGTCACCTGCTGGAAGGTTTGTCCCCTCGACCATACCTCCCTCCGTGGAGACTACACCCAACTACAACACACACGGTTAAACAAATAAAAGAGCACAAGAGTGGCAGCTTGTCAGTGCCGGTACCTTAACTGCTGTGCCATATTTTATACATACTGTAGCTTTACATTCTATGGGTTACTGTGCTAATTCTTCTCAATCACAAACTCCTTTTTAGTCACCTATTGACGATGTTGGCCAGTTTGGTTTGAGTTCTTTGTCTTTTAGCAAGTCGCACCAACAAATTGGTCTTGCTTCCAGCGCCTTTCTGGTGGTCAAAAGATATACTGGTTCCAGTTCTGATGTCCATACTTTAAATGCCTTCTGAGAAAATTATTTAATAAAACACTAGCAATATATTCAACACAATTAAATAACTGTTGAGGCTATAGGGAAACTCACATATTCATGCATTTATCTAATCAGTCAGTCTTGTGGAAGCAATTCACATCAATCATCAAAATGTGATCTCTGTGATTATGATTGGTGAGACACACGACAGTCTAGACGATCTGGTGATCAGCAGTACTACGAACGCTGTGTTAATAAGAGAGCTGACAGAAAGCCCATGATAATTCAGATAAATACTTTGAACAATTGTGGTCGAAGCTTGAGACAGATAAAACCACAATATCAGTCCACGTCTGTCATCCAAGAGCAGAAAACTGAGACAATGACTCAGCAAACCTGCACAGTTTGAGACTGGAAAACATAGCCTGATCTAATTTTCTAATTTTTGTTAAAGCACACATATGGCAAGATAGGAATTTTCTCCAGAACCATGGAGGTTATGTCACAACTACTCGAGAATTTAGCATAATGCGTTTACCCAATGTATGTTTTTGGACTACCAGAGTACCCCAAATAAACCCATGCAGCACTGTGCCATGCATTGGTATGGAGAATATTTCCTGGGTACGTTTTGCTTTTTAATAGCCTTGAATTCGAGTCGCTACTTGTGAATCCAAGAAATAGGCATGAATAGAAAAAATCGGTTGTATTATTCAGTATTTGTTAAGCAGCCGTGCCTTGCCAGACACCACAAACATCGCTTTGGTTGTTCGTTTTAGTCTGATTTTAAGATTGTGTCACAATAGTGTGAAATCATGCTGTAATTTAATATAAAAAATGGATATAATTACATATCCCTCTCCTAATCTCTGGATTTATGGAATTTGAAGCCAAATTAAAAATGCATCTTAGAGGACTCTATATCATTAACCTCTTATATATGCACAGGTTGTACAATGAAAGTGTATGGACTCACCGAAGCTGCATTTGCAGCGCTCAGGAAAAGACCAAGTGCAGCACAAAGCCCCAACACTGTCATGATTCACCCCACAGGAGCTGTGATAACAATGATCGATCATCGCTTGTATATATCTGTTCATATCTCACTCTACCCACCGTTATGTCATGCTGTTTATTTTTGACTCAAGGACCAAACATGTGTTTCTTATCTTTCATTCTCATGGTTAAAAAATAAACAAACAGTATAAACAAACAGTAAACTCCAGAATAACTGGTGCTCTGGCAGAATACTGGCAACAATGTTTAATGAGACCGAAGAACAAGGAACCTGAGTTTCTCCTAAACACAAAGTCTCTCCAAACCCTTCAGGATCATAGATTCTCCCCTATGGACCTTCAGCTCAGAATTCAGCTCAGAATTCAGCTCAGTCCTCAGGGTTTTTAGGAGGACAGCAGGGAATTTAAAACAGCATATTTGGAAATATTGAAAGTTTTGACCATGAGTTTCCTCATTTACATGTACTGTATATTTATGTGAACAGAATAATAAATATATTCTGGGAAACAATACATTTAAGAAATATTTTATATAAAATAATGACACCACTCACATTATAATAAACAAAGAGTTTGTGGGTTGAACCCAAATACATTGCCTTGCTCTCTCTCTCGCTCTCTCTCTCTCTCTCTCTCTCTCTCTCTCTCTCTCTCTCTCTCTCTCTCTCTCTCTCTCTCTCTCTCTCTCTCTCTTTCTCTGTCTCTCTCTCTCTCTCTCTCTCTCTCTCTCTCTCTCTCTCTCCCTGTTCACTGTAGGTTTGTCGCAATTAAAAATTGCACGAGTCCTGGTTGGGTCTCAAATCTCTATCGCAAAAGTTAGAGTTGAGTCTCTGGCAACCAATTCAGAGTGAAGTATTTAGTCTCCAGCAGGCGATTCGAAATTCGAGTATCAAATCTGTAGTGTGTAAGTCGGAGATGAGTTTTGAACCTCCAGCATCTGAGTCAGAATTGATTAATGAAGCTCCAGTGGCCATGTCATACTTGATTGCCGAATCTCCAGCGTGCAAGTTAGAGTTGAGGATCAAGTCCCTTGCATACAGTTCAGAGACGAGCATCAAACCTCTAGTGTATGAGTAAAAGCTGAGTATTAAATCCCCAGCCTGAAATCATCTTTCATGAAGTTAAGTATCGAATCTCCAGTGGGTGATTTGGAGATCTGAATTGTATCACTTGTGTACGAGTTAGTGCCAGACATCGAATCAAACGAGCCAGAGTCGAGTCTGGAGTCTCTAAGAAACTGTGATTCATAGAGGACCCACTTTGTTTTTTAAGTTTGTCACCAAGTAAAGGACCTGGAGGCAGCTACTTTCCAATCCTATCATGCTAAGCAATATTGCGGTACTAATTATTGTAGTGTGAGTGTTTTGGTGTAAGCATTAATAAGCAGAAAAGTAACACATATGGTGCGTTGTGAATACAAATGCAATACGAGTTGTTTTATAAAAGACAGAACGACCAAACTCTTGCATACAGTTTTATTGGATGAAGTTATTTTTCTGTCCCCCTTTCATAACAGGATGTGTAACCTGTGCTGCAGGTTCGAGTGTTTAGCTGGAGATGAAGCTGTGGAGGTTTTTACATGGTGCTGGGAAAGCTAACGTAGGTGCTGCCCCAGAAGTAGACGAAGCGAGTTCTCAGTCTCTGCTTGACCGAATCCTGATCCATGGAATTATTGATGTCTATATACTGGTGGCCTTGACCGCTGAACAGAGGCCAAGTTGCAGGCACTTCTGACGAGCCGCTGTTGGGATCCCTGTGTAGGGCGAGAGAGGGAATGAAAGATGAGTCCTAGATTTCGGTCTTGCATAAATATAGCATAAATCACACAAAAATGAATTAAAGAGTTTAAAAGAGGAATGTTAAGCTTTCATATTGATATTTAAGGATGTTTTAGTAGGTTCTCAGTTCTGCAGTCTGGTCCAACTCTGACGTTGGCTTTAACCAATTAAAAAAACAACCATGCACAAAGTACAAAATCATCACTAAAACTATTCAAAACACAGTCTGAATACACAAAGTTTACGTTTCGATTCCCGATAATCAGGTCATGATTCACTATCCTCCCAATATTGTAACAAAATATATACAAACAAAAGTGAATTTAGCAAAATTTCAATGAAAAATTTTCTTATCTGTATAAAGATTTTAAAAAAATTACATCCCTGATCTGAACTCAGTTAAGAGGCCTTGTGGAAATGGTTATGTTTATGATTACCCAGTCCTGGCAAAGTTGGTCAAGTAGGCGATAATATATTCAGAGACTCTGCGATGTTTGGGTAGATAGCCCAGAGAATGGCTGAAGGGCTTTCCAAAGACGTATTGCAGGTCATCGGCGTGGTCAGCCCCCATCCAGCTTGGGTAGAGCAGCAGGCGGTTGGGCTCTGAGAACAGGTATGAGTAGGTACGGGCTGTGCTGATGGACGAAAGCAGTAAGATGAAGTCAGACTGAATACAATCCTTCAAGTAAATCAAGACAACAACTGGTCTTGTTATACCTAACTTTATAAGCTGGTTATTGATAGTTTAAAAGTTAATTTTGTTTCAACTTAAATTCTTAGTCACTCACTTGGCGTATTGGTAATGCATATAAAGGGTGGTCTGGGCCGGAACAAGGAAGAGATAGTCAGTCTCAATCTCCACAATCGTCTTCTTGATGGTATTGTCCTCAGGTGTGTCTCCCCAGTGAGCCGTGTACTGATCGAAAGCTGCTGCGAAAGCTTGTGGGCCCTTCTTATTGGTCAAGGCAGTCAGAAGGTCCCTGACTTCATCACTGTGGCAAAATACACAAAAGTAGATTACACAGTCACAGACTGATCTCAAAAAAGTTTAAATGTCCAAACCAAAACCATAAACAATTCTTCTGTTAGCAGTGAGTGGGGAGTTGGAACATGCCAAGAGACTGGGGAACTGGATAAGCCCAATTTAACACAATCAGAGAGAGGAAAAGATATATATATATATATATATATAAACCAATATCAAACAATCAAACAATATCAAACATATATCAAACCAAACTTCAAATCCATTTCCAATGCGTTTTTCATTATTTAACATACTACATACTAAAACTCAACTGTAAACGACTGTATATATGATGTACCTTTGTACATTACGTTACTTGCAGTAATTTCATTGTTAGAAAGTCACTGCTGTGTGTTCCTGTAATTATATATTATTATATATTTATAATTATATAAATATCTTACACAGGTGTATCAATCAGTGGCATGTTGATAGACGGAACGTCCAACATAGCAAACAAGTGACCGTCCATGTCATTAACCCCGACCAGGTAATCAATATCGGCGGTGTTACTGAATAAGAAGCTGGGCTCATCGGGGAGAAAGTCACCATCAATCACAGGGCAAAGGGTCAGGTGTCTTACTAAGGGATCTGGAAAGAGACACCCAAAAGTCCTGAACAATCTGCATGAATTCTTTTTTAGAAAGGCGTTCACCATTATTTTTTATACATTAGTTAAAAAAACATGAAGTAACCAAGATTTTGTTAAATAATAATAGTCGTTCATTGCATGCATTAATTGCAATGAAATTAGATAAAAAATGTAATTTAAATCAAAATAATTTAAAAGTAAAAAAGCATATTTAATACTACACTACTCACAAAAAATAGGGGACATTTTAAAGCGAAAGAAATGACATCAATTAAAATGAATATCCCCAAATTTTTGTGAGCATTATAGATATATTATGAATAAAGGGAAAATGAAAACAATTTTCCTATTAAATTACAGTATAATAAAAAATGTTTATATACTGTAGTTCAGATGAAAATACACTTTTCTTTTTCTCTCTCTTTATTTTTATTTAAAATTGCAGTTTTGTTATATTTTTACAAACTGTTTTAATAAACTGTAAACCAAATATATATATTTTTTTAATGTTTTTAGGATGGGTTGCCTATGGCCAAAACTGCAGCTAAAATTTAATTACTTTGAATGAAACCAAGTAAATAAACAACTTTAATTAAAGTAACAAATGAAAAAGACTGTACGTAGAAACACCTACTGATTAAAAGCACAGATTTACACCTTGATTGCTGTAATTAAATGTTTTTCTTGGGGACACTTACCTGATGCTGTGCTTGACAAATCCACGTTACCGGCAAGAGTCAGCTCAACAGGGTCGGTCATCCTCAGGCATCTGGCCATGTCCGCATCGTTGGGGCAGCCCACCTTCTCCGCAATCTGCCAGCAAAGAAGCATAAGGATGTCTAAATCATTCATCATAAACAGATTATGGGCCATTAAGCTCAGAGGGTTAAGCACTTCATCATGACTTTCCTGCTGTGATCAAATGGTCTTGCAGATTTTACAATGATAACTAAACATCTCCTGTGTTTTTAGGTGCCCTCATACAACCTCATACAGTGGCTGTTTTGGATGAAGTGCTTTTTAAATGGTGCTGTGTTAACATGATTACCTGAACAGCAGTCGTCCTTGGCTCTCGGTTTACAGCCCAGGAAGACAGAGCGTTACCACTTTGGGAAATGGCTCTGCGAATCAAGCCTTTATTATGGGGAGACAGTATCTATAGACACACACACACACACACACACATCAGGTAAAGCAGAAACACTTGTTTGAGTCTACCTGTGTAAGAAATACGTTTGAATAAAGTACCTGTAAGTTCACACTGGCTCCTCCGGCAGACTCTCCAAAAATGGTGATGTTATCGGGATCTCCTCCAAAAGCTCGAATGTTCCTGTGCACCCAGCCGATGGCAGCCTGCTGATCCCACATGCCGAAGTTTCCTATATTTATTTAGGATGATTCCGATTATTAAGGACTGGAAACACTTTTAGTCGTCATTTCTATGATGATTATTATATACGATTCTATGATACAGTAATAAAAACAAACCACTTCTGTATGTTTGGGTAAGTGTTAGGTAGGTAACGTCCATATGAATTGCTGGACCCTGGGTTTCCAAGCAGAACATTTTCCAAAGCTTCACACTTGATCCACCGGCTCGATTTATCCTACCATCACTTCCCCAGGTGTGGACCATAAATGAGAATACAAGACTCATTGGACTTTGATCGTGGGCCAGGTGGACAGGGGACAGTATGGCAACCCTCTACTCAGGCAGGGGGCGCCACACTGTCTGTCATGACATTCCTCGTATAAGAAGCATTAATCATATCCGACTTGTACCACAGATGCCGTTCTGTCCCACCAAATGGACAAGGTTTGTTGTTCTTAATCATTTATGACCCTCCTGTGCCGACACCTTGTCACTACGCGGTCATTCGCCTCTCCTCAGACCTCTGTCGGTATGTCAAAATATGTTGTCTGGCCATAATGTTTTGATCCTTGTTTAAGTGACTCTGATCTTTAGTCCTGAACATTTCAAACACGCCCAACATGACCCGGGTCTTAAGTCATAAGCCTACAAAGGTCAGGATCAAACCAGGCGGGCATGCATAGCCCCAGTGCCAAGGATCTTAAATATTGCATTATTAATAACAATTTGAATTATTCAAAATTTCATAATTTTTTTAGTAGGAATATAAAGTGGCTATGCTCTCCTGGCTACAGTGGGTAAACCAACTTAAGTGGCTACTTAAAAATATTTTTTAAGTATTTATTTTGTAAAATTTGATTTAAAAAAAAACATGAAGTACCCAACCCTAAGCCTTTGCTTTTGGGTGCCAAAAGTGAAACAAATATTTTTTGTATTTGTATAAACTGCTGTCAAAAATTTCAAAATGAGTTATCCCCTAATAAAAATGCCCTAATTTATAAATACAGAAACAGTTAAAGACACTACATTTAATTGAAAGCATCAATCTTTTAGCTCTGACCAGGAATTTCAGAATCTCCAGTGCTGAGGAACCCGAGGGTCCCGACACGGTAGTTCACAGTCACCACGATGACGTCTCCCCTATCGGCCATCTCAGTTCCGTCGTA
Organism: Parotocinclus maculicauda; assembly: GCA_034780255.1. Classification (NCBI taxonomy): domain Eukaryota; kingdom Metazoa; phylum Chordata; class Actinopteri; order Siluriformes; family Loricariidae; genus Parotocinclus; species Parotocinclus maculicauda. The sequence continues at coordinate 6,989 of JAUZSU010135635.1, read as the reverse complement.
CAGGTAGTTACTCAGGAAGTTAGCACCCTGAGAGCTACCGAAAAGGAAAGCACCACCATACAGGAAGATCATGACAGGGAGGCCAGTCGAGACTGCAGAAGAACACAGAACTTGTCAACACACCGTGTATAAACTTACGGTACATAAAGTTAGATTTGGCTGACTGATTTTCTACCTGAACTTCCTTGAGGGATCCAGATGTTCAGGTACAGGCAGTCCTCACTGCCCATGGTTCCCGACTGAAGCAAATTCAGTTGCAAACACCTTTCACCATAGTCCTTGGCTTCCAGAACGCCTTTAAAGCATATGATGCAGCAGTTCATTAATCTCCAGTCTTATATTATATGTAATAGATAACTGTCAGATGATTGGTTGATACTAGGAGATGCTATAAAGCACGACGACGTTCTCACACTCACCACTCCAGCCTGAATGAGGAACTGGCTTCTCAAAACGGCCCGGCGGGGCGGCAAACGGGATGCCCTTAAAGACGTCCATGTGGCGGAAGAGCCCTACTAGGTGGTTCTCCCCCTCGACCATCCCTCCCTCTGTGTAGACCACTCCCAACTACAACACAGACCATTGAGAAGTTAAACTCGGGTCAGTTATACTGCTAAAAAATAGGGGAAATTACTAAATGAACACAAAGATGATCCCACAAGAACTGCTAGACAATCTGTGTGTCTTGGCACTTTTGGGTGATCATACACCCTACTGAACAGTCAATGTGGGGCACTCTTGCACATTTTGGCATGCTTCCGTTCACCCACACACCCGCACTTGCTACTCAATCACCAAAATTGAGTTTGCAACTCATTTGCATAATCGGACAACTTTTAGACTTTTTTTTATTTGCTTTTTTGATAAACGTGGTTATTGCTATGGCATCAAAAGCTTTTTTTTATTTTTTTTTTTTTAAATCGCATTATATTCCTTTTGAAATCTCCCCTCATTCTTGTAAGCAATTCAATTCAATTCAAATTTATTTATAAAGCGCTTTTTCTCAAAGCAGCTTTACAATCTTATATTATCCTAAAAGGCCAATCCCAAGTTTAGCAAGCCTAGGGCGACAGTGTCAAGGAAAAACTCCCTGAAAATAGTAGGAAGAAATCTTGGGAGGAACCAAGACTCAACAGCGGACCCAGATGTTCATTAAATAAATACTTAAAAGTATATTAAATTATAGCAAAATTAGGTAAATAACAATTTGAATCAATAGCAAATCAATAATAAAATTTACATTAGTTAAAAAAAATTATAAAACAAAATAGATTATAAAATAAGTCCTCAGTCAGAAATCCTTGGAAGCACATCGCTTCCTAATGTCCAAACGATAAAGGAAGTTACTGCGCTCTGGTGGGACTGGTTTCTGTTAATGAAAACCAGTAGAGTGATGCTGAGCTGGAAGAACATCTAAGTGTGTGGTGCTGGAACTGGTATCAGCTCCTCTGATAAATAAGCAGTCTATGTACACTGGGTATGAGTGTGAACATGGCCTATAAAGATGTAATTACATCACTAATAAATAAGAATGCACCGTCCACCTTTACAACGCACATGGTCCCAGTTTTGCACCGCGATGCATCAGAACACAACAATTGATCGAATGTGACTAAGTGCTCTCCCCACTCCTGAATAAATGGGACTGCAGTAGCCTAGTGGTCAAGGTACTGGACTCTGGACTCTGGACTTCAAATGGGGGTTCAAATCCCACCACTGCCAAGTTGTCACAGTTGGGTTCTTAAGCAAGACCCTTAACCCTATATTGCTTGAATTGTAAAACTGTATGAGTTGTAATTGGCTCTGGATAAGGGCGTCTGCTAAAAGACGTAAATGTAAAATGTAAATATTCTAAGGCTGGCTTTGTGTATCTCAAAAGAGATGGGTTATAAGTCTTGTGGAAGGGAAGAGCTACAAATAAAAGAGTCTAAAGTGAACAGATCTGAAAATAAACCACAGAATATAATGAATACTATCTGTTCTAATGGTTTGTTCAGTTTTGGCAGGGAGGGGAAACTAGTTCCAGTATTTGTGAATTGGCTCATGTTGAGGCAGGTGGTGGTTTTTGGCAAGAACTTGACTGATTAGATAGTGATGTCCACATACCCAAGCCAACTTGCAAAGTTAACCAAATTATGCACTCTGATGGCCTAACCCACACCTAAAGTGCTTGGCTGTAGAGAAGAAGGTTCGACTCCTGTCTCTTTCAGATACAGATTCAGAAAACTTTATTCATCCCCTAGGGGCAGTTGAAAAGGTCAAGTCCTTGAGCAAATCTTTTAACCCACAATTGCTTGGACTATGAGATGATATCACTCTGGATCAGTGTGTTTTTCTATAAGCTCTAAGCTTGTCATGCAGCATATGTTGTGCTTTTGCACAAATAAAATTGACTATTGTTAAGTATTGTCATGTCATGTATTGTCATGTCATCGCCAGTTTTTCTTCATGAAATTATTAACCAATGACCAAAAAAACGACAATTTGTTCATTATTTGTTGTTTTCTCCACTGCCAACAAAAGTGTTCTTCTTTATCATGCATTACTAATCTAATGTTTTCATTTTTAAAAAGACATGCCATTTATCAACAGTCAATATGGTGGAACTTGAACTTTAGAGGCAAATGTTATTTGCAGCCTGTCATATTTGTAAAACTAATAAATCTGCAAAAAAATTTTTTTTATTTGGCATGATCACAAAACACTTTTTAAAATTAAATTTGTATTGTATATGCATTACGTCATATATTCATTTGATAAATTCTAGTGCATAATGTTTGTATCACTGACCCCTAGACAGCTATAAAAATTATCAAAGAATTAAAATATCTTACCGAAGCTGCATTTACAGCGTTCAGGAACAGACAGAGTGCAGCTAAACTCCCCAACATCATCATCATTCACCTCACACAGCTGTAATAGCAAAGATCATTCCTTTGCCTTGTATATATCTGCTCATGTCTCTGTTCCCAGTATTATTTTTTTTTACAGAAGGACTATACATGTGTTTTCTTATCTGTCCTTCTCACGGGTAGAAAAACTGGTACAAACAGACAGTCCGCTTAAGGGGTGGGGGTGGGGGGTGTTTCTCAAACGCCAATGAAAGTTATTAGACCGTTTTATTTAAGCTGTGAAAATCCTCCCACCTGACTGGCTTTTGGTGGAGCTGCTGACTTTACAAAAAAGCTCTTGAATATCTACAGGTAGAATAATACGCTGCCCGCAAAATTTAGGGGAAATTTCATTAGCTTTGTGAGCAGTATAACATTTTAGAATGTTATGACAATTAAGGTAATAAAAACATTGATCTAAGTTAAAAACTGAATCTATTATAAACATATACAATCACATGCTCAAGAGAGAGCAAGGCATCCATTCATGTCTGCCCTAAATACTGCAGTTTTGAATTTAAACTCTTTAAAGTAATTTTTTGTAGACTGGTTTTAAGTGCATCTTAAAGTTCTCAAACACACACACACACACACACACACACACACACACATACATTGTATATTTTAGTAAAGTCTGCTTCAGGTTTCAGGAAGGTTCTGGGGCATCAGTGCCTCCCCCGGGTCCTAGTGCCAGAATATTACATTGTGGCAGGGAACATTGCGGTTCTAACGACGTAAACGAGCCCTGTACGGCTTGATCAGGGTACAGGACCTGAATCAGAGCCTCCCAGAACCCCCAACAAAGTTTATTTTCAAATATAAAACTCATCAGATACAATTATGTACAAAGGGTCAGTTTATTACACTGCAATTTCTCCTACACTCCAAAAAAAGTCCAGAAATGCAGTCCAGATTTACATGTAGTCAAGCATTTCTGTCTCCATTTCATTTTCACTCCCTTCTAAAGCTTTGTATTCTTCGTCATCCTCCTCGTCTTCATCCTCTTCACTCTCTTCTTCTTTGCGTCCGGCCCGGACGGGCTTCAACTTTGGGCTAGACAGACCTGCTAAAAAGCAAGGGACCATATTACTGAAGTGTAAAACCTGTTTATGTTGTACAATTATAAAGCACCTTTAGAAAACCATTACATTTTTTGTATTTAGCAGAAACCCGTATCCAGAGTGACTTACCACTACTACAACCTTAAAAATCAAGCTATTATGAGTTAAGGGATGGGTTAATTGCCTTTTACAAGACAGTGTGACCAAAACATTTCTATTCCCAAGGGTCATGAGGATTCACTCTAAACAGCTTACTAGGCTTGTTGGATTGTACCATCTGGTTGACCATGGAGGAGATGATGTTCCTGAGCTCGTCTGCAGTCCGCGGCAAACACCAGCCGTCACGTTCATCACACCCGTCTTCATATCCATCATTCTGATGCACTATGGTCTTAATTCTGAAAAGCAAATGATAGCATCAGCAGTAATGCTATAAAGATTCAATCCTTCGTTAGGAGCTCAACCATGCTGATGAATGACAGAGATGGGTCATTACTTATCTACATGGAGATCACACAGCTGGTAAAACATCTGTCGATAGGGAGGTAGCATTCCCTCCCTAAATATGTAAGCCGACTCCTGCAGAAGGGGGAGCAGAAAATCCTGGTTTATATTCAAATATTTCAAGCCCTGCAAATTAATGCTAACCATACAGTGGAACCTCGGAATTCAAACGCTACTTCACTTGGACTTTCAAATGATTTTTGCCCCCAGATTCAAACAAAAATTCTGATTTTAGAATCAGCACAGGTACAGTCCAATAAGAGTGGAATCTGTTATGACTGCAAAGCAGGAAACCATCTCTATTCATCTCTATGGGACGTCATAAAAGCTCCTGTAATGTGTGGGTGTCCTAATACTTTTGTGCTGGAAATCTGTACGGTTCCTACCTTAAGCATGTATTTGGGTGTACAGGGGTGAACAGAGCTTGAAGGACCTTCCTGACTGATTTCCTTTAGACTTGCTGGTGGAGGAACTGCAGACAAACCAATGGTCAAGTCAAGTCAAATTTATTTCTATAGCGCTTTTTAACAATGGAGCATTTTCTCAAAGCAGCTTTACAATCTTATATCATCTTAAAAGGCCAGTCCCAAGTTGAGCAAGCCTAGGGCGACAGCGGCAAGGAAAAACTCCCTGAAAGTAAGAAGAAAGGAAGAAACTTTGGGAGGATCAAGACTCAAAAGGGACCCGACCTCCATGGGTGGCCTAGATGTTCATGATGAGATGATTCTTTTTATTGGCCATGCTTGACAAAATATAATAAATTAAATACTGTATATAGAGAGCATGTGTATACAGAGTGAGTCAAAAGTCACAGGACACATCCCATGCTGCATCGTGGACTTTTCTCAAAGGCTCACAAAACCATTGTTGAGGTTTCTTGGGCTCCGTCTACAGTCCTGGTTTCTCTGAATTTGGCATCTGAGCATCTGCTTTGCTCAGACATCAGAATCATTAGGCCAGACTTTTTTAATTGCTTGTTCCTCGGATGTCCCTACTTAAGAATCTACTGAAAAGGGAGGAAAAAAAATTAAAATAAATCTTTATTTTTTAGCACTTTTCAATTTCTCGAGGACTATGTGAAATCAATACAAGAAAGGACGAAGAAATTTTATTTTAAAAAAAGTGAATCTGGAAAAAAAATTTAATGTACAGAACAATACCGTTGGCTCTCCACCGGAGGGCAGAAAAAGCTAAAAAAAAAATATATATTTTTTAAAATTTTATTTCAAGCATTGGTACTGCGGCGGATCCGCGAAATACCCCCACCCCAAAAATATATATATATATTTTTGTATTCTTTAAATATGATCGTCGGTGGATCCGCGAAACAAGCAATAAAAAAGTCTGGCCCTACAGACAAAACTCCACCAGCTACGAGTAGACCATCTCTCAACAGCAGTATTTTAAGGTCAGTGACAGACACTGAGGTCAAACGTGCTAAAAAACGACAAACGGCGGCAAAAGGGCGTCGACATTTGGGATAGAAATCACCGACAATCGATTGCAATAAGAGGCGAGAAAGTTTGAAGGCTGCCAAAACAAGTTTTGTGGTGAGACAAAATGTTTTACTGACCTCTCTGCTCCTGGACTGACTGACCCGTTCCAGACTGGCCATGTTGAAATGAGGTTCGTACACCATCAGGTCAGGCCTCTCCACCTCAAGTATGGCTTTATCTTTAGGAATGGCCGCTAAGTCCTTATACCCGATCACCTGATTATCCATTCTGGCCTGAGGGAGGGGCAAGATTTTTTATTAACACCTCATGCTGTGACTCGTTTGCCAGATGTTTATTTGGATGTTAGAACAGCATGAACTGGCAGGAAGCCTGTACCCACGGCTACAAATATAAACTGGAAACTCATAGATAAACTTCAACTTACAAACTTACAAACAAACCTACCAGGCAGCACAGGGTGCAAGGCGGATCTATCACAGAGAAAACATGACAAGAGCTGTAGAATTAACGTTGGAAGTCAACAAACTTACCACAATGGAGGTGGCTGGAGATCCAGGGGTGCTAGGACCCCGAGAAGATGGGGCCGTCCCTGCCTGCAGGTTCGAAACGACAAAAAGCAGCCAGATTTATAGTTTTTAGTATTTCAGACTGCATATTTCATTCAAAATATGTGAAAAAGGATTGAAATGTTTATAAACCTGTAGATATTTCTCCCTCTACAGACCATAATATCATTAAACCATTCCGAATCTGGAGGAATTTCATTCCTAAAAAGTAAACTGAATAGGGGTCATCTCGCGGCACTCCCTCAGAACCATCATTCATCAATATCTGATGAGGGATTACTTTATCAAGCTCTACAATACAGTTACATTCACAAATACCACTTAAAACTTTACTGTGCAAAAAACAGGGCAGCACGGTGGCTGAGTGGTTTGCACCTCTGCCTCACAGCACGAAGGTCGCCGGTTCAATCCAGTGAATTGGGTCCTTTCTGTGTGCATGTCCTCCCCGTGCCTGCGTGGGTTTACTCCGGGTACTCCGGTTTCCTCCCACAGTCCAAAGACATGCACGTT
>JAUZSU010135624.1:0-16121 GCA_034780255.1 Parotocinclus maculicauda | reverse complement strand
AGATTTACCACCTGCCGTTATTTTGCTAATTCGAGGAACTAACAAGCACCCTGTACCTTTTGAGCGTAGTAGACGTGATGGGTTGTATGGGACTAATAATTCGGTTAGATATTGTGGGGCGAGACCATTCAACGCTTTATAAGTTAACAGTAAGGTTTTATATTCTATGCGAAACTTAACTGGGAGCCAGAACCACCAGCCTCTGGCCTCAGAGCTTCTCCTGCTTGAAGCGTCCTGGTTGCTACTGGTCTTGTTTTTAGGGTTACTGGGACAGCTGCTTTCATGTACTGACACATTGGCTGTTTTATAAGGTTTACCTAAAAACCACAGATGTGAATGGGTCAATGTGGTCGCTGGACCTTTCTCAGGTGTCTTTTGGAGGTAATTAGGATTATGGCTTGTAAATTGGTTGTTTTATAAGGCGTGTGTGTGTGTGTGTGTGTGTGTGTTTATACAGGAGGAATAAAAGCGTTATGTAAGAAAAATTCCCAGTTGGTTTGCATATTATCAGGCTTCATGGATCGGTATAATGGGACCGTTTCTGTTTACACACGCTTGGTGTGTGTGAGACTGCATGTGATCGGTGGTTACACACTTTGTGGTAACATGGTGAGATGATATCATAACTGGATTTACAAATCAAATCAAATTTTCTCTACTGATCTTCCTTAACAATACCTTGTCCCACCATGCCCTGGTCCCACCAGAGTGCAGGAACTCCCTCCATCATTTAGTTATTAGGAGACGATGTGCCTTCAGTAACTAACCACGAGGACTCCTTTTAAAATTTATTGTTATTATTTAGAATTTTATTACTAATTTAAATGTTGTAATTTTACTATTACTTTAATGTACTTATTAATTATTCAATTAACATCTAGGCCAACCATGGAGGACGCCTCCCTTTTTGTGTCTTGGTCCTCCCAAGGTTTCTTTCTTCTACAATCGGGGAGTTTTTCCTTTCCACTGTCACCCTAGGCTTGCTTAATTTAAGATTGGCCTTTTAAGATAATATAGGATTGTAAAGCTGCTTTGAGACAATGCTCCGTTGTAAAAAGCGCTATATAAATAAATTGAATTAGAGAAACTTATTTCACTGTAAGCTCTACTGTGTATTACTATACATGTGACAGCTTTGAACAACTATCTGCTCACACAGTCACTGAAAATAAAAATGGGAGAATTACACATTTTAAGGACTATTTTAGAACTGAAGTGCAAAAAAGCAAACGGACTAAATAAGAATACTCCAATTATAAGATATAAAAGAAAATGTACAAAACGTGACTAGTATTAAATTAAGAAATGTAAATTGTAAATGTAATAGAAATGTAAAGTTAAAATTAAAAAGTAAATATAAAACTTAAAACTATATAATCTATGTATACAGAGAGAGGTAGAAAAGAGGTGATGTGCGTAAAGGAATTTCAGACTTTTAAAAAAAATGTTCTTTATTGATACTCGATAATGTCAGCTCATACAAAGTTAAATCAACAATTAGGATAATATTGTAGAAGATCTCACACACCCCTAGCGTAGGACCATGTCTATCCAGGCATTCTGGTTGGTTCTTTTCAGAACAGCAGTGATCTTTATTGCTCACCCACTTTGTTTTCCAGGCTTGGTCCTCTCTCATTCGCTCTATCTGCTTCTGATTCCAAAAGCTCTTGGAGGGATAGTTCTGGTTTAATGAACTACTCTCAGCCGAACCGTGTCACTAAGAAACACCACAGTGCTTCAGCTGGTACGTTTGTATCACATCGTTTTGGCAGCAGTTTGATGAACATCAGATTGGACACAAGATAAAGCTGAACTGCTTGAAGCTGACCTGTTGTGGTTGCTTTACGTTAATGATGGGCGAGGCGTGGACGCCGAGTTGAGCAACAAATCTCATGCAAAACTTTGGAAAGCACTAATTAAATGAAAGGAAGCTGAAGCAACCTCTGGAGGGAATAAACATGACTCGTTTGTGCAGTTACGTTGCGAGAGTTTACACAAGGCACAATGAATCACCTCTGCATTTCTCTGTGTTAAAACAGTGCGCAGAAATCTTTCAAGATGAAGTTTTTACTGCAAAGTTTAGAAACCTGGGGCGTTAAGGTACTAGACTATGGACCAGAAGGTGCAGGGTTCAAATTCCACCTCTACTGCCACTGTTGGGTCCTTGAGCAAAGTATCTTAACCCACAATTTCTTGGGTGTCTGCTAAATGACATGAATGTTAATGCCCTATGTAACATGCCCATGATACTTAATGTCTCTGTGATTGGCTTTCGTTAGCAATCAGTTGAACTGTTGTACCTAATAAAGTGGCCAGTGTGTGTATGTGCTAAGTATTTATCAGTTTATTTTCTAAGCTTCAACTGATGTAGTACTAAATGTGTGGTTCTTATTGCTTGTACAGGTTTCCATAAGAAGTGACCAGATTAGGTAATGGCACTGACATATTGTGGGTGGTTCCTGCATTTGGACCTCATGTACAGAGTAGAGAGGATGCTGTTATTATATATTATTGAGGAGAACGCTGCTGCCAGAATCTGCCTAGTCATGCAGTCCATCTGCTCTAGTGCTTACAATAATAGCAACAGATTGAAACACTTTTTTTTTTGTCCTGGGTGTGCAGGAGTTGGGAGTTTGGTTCCAAAATGCTTTGTGAATTCCTCTAATGCTGGACCTCTAGGGTTGCCTTATTTGGTGCCTGACACTTGTTTGCTTGACAGGAACAAATGCAGGGTTGAGTTCTGTTCTTTTCTAAAGCTTTTATTCAGTCTCAGCTCGTGTCTAGGGCAGCATGTGAATGTGTCCGGTTCATATTGGAACACAATTACGGTCGTATTGTGAGACCAGAATCGGTGATAGAAAAAAATTTTATTATGAAAATGATATCTTGATGTTTTAGTAGACAATGATAATATAGGTGATACTTTGCCGGTGTAGATCTTGGGTCTAAAATATCCTGCTCACAAAATTAGGGTACCTTTCATTGAGAGATTTTATTTTTAAATATCCCCTAATTCTCGTGACCCATCGCTTTCAACCGCCCGACTCGGCACTTTTACGACGTCGTTTTTGGCTGCATTTGTTATGGCTAGACTTCTGTTGCTTTTCTTGATTCTGCTCAGGTTTGCTGAGTGTGATTATGTGCTGGTGCCATGGCGGGTTTAAGCCTGACATGGACAGCTGACTCCTGAAGTTTGTCATCTTGATATTCTACCTGGTGGTTAGTTTGCACATGGTAAAATAAGTTGGTTGTCGGGCTGTCTTTAGCAGCAACCAATTTCCGACATGGTTTGCAGTGTGACATCATGCAATTGAATTTAATGGCATGGACTAGCAGGGCTGCTGGGGTCTGTATTTTGTCTCCTGGTGCAGTTTGTTCAGTCTTTTTTAACTTTGAGGTAATTTAGAATGATAGCCTGGTTTGTTAAAGATCTGTAGTCTGTCCAACTTATGTACATGATGCAATGAATATGTGAACACTTAAGGGGTGTTTTATCTCAAGGTGCTGGAAGAAAATCCAAAATTTACAGAACTTGTATACTGTTGTTTAACCTTTTTAACCAGTCTGAGGTGATTATCCTTATTTGTATTTATTTGCAGCTGTTTTATGCAGTAACCAACAATAGCCCTGTTTATTTGCATGGTGATCTGAGCATATACAGAATGGCTTTTATTGACTCCTTTGAAGAGCCTCATTGTTTCTGATCGAGAGAAGGCTTTACTTTTCAACCCACTCACTACTTATATATATACACACACAGAGAGGTCGAGTCGACGTTATTTCTGCCTGTATGGCGCATACTCTTGTGGCACAGGTGATCAGACCAGAGTCCAGAGGAATGTTAAGGGCCTTCCTCAGCTGTCTGGGGGGCGTTTCCAGGGTAAATGGAGGACAGCTGCCCTTCCTGACATCTGTCACTTGAGAAATATCGAAGTGCCCCTTTGCTTCTTGATATGTACTTGCTTTTAATTAGATTAGAAGCAGTATTTGCTTTTGTCTATTTTAGTATCATTCTAGTTCCTGTGTGAGTTTAGAAATGGAGTTTAGCTCCACAGATATTTGGGAGAAAATCTGTTTTAGGGAAGGGGAAAAATAGTATTGTAGAATAAAAAAATAGTATCGTATGTCTAGTGTAAATCAAGTATTGATTCAATAAGGCAAAATTACCACATGATAACAAGAATCAGAAGGGCAAAAGAACACTTGTTTTTGCTGGTCGTTGTAGCTGTAACTGCAGTTGTCCATGCTTATCGTCTCCGATTACAACAGAAGGCGTCGTTATGTCATCACATAGGCACTTACTAGGATCCACAGTCATGCGTGTTCAATACTACCTATTATTATTGTTATTATTATTATTATTATTATCATTATTATTATCATTACAAATCAAGTAACTAACAGATGAAACGCTTGGGCAGTCAGTACTTTATTTTGACTCTTGGTGCTCTTGTGATTCTGTACTGGTGACGCAGTGGTCAGTGGTGTTGCCTCACAGGTCCAGTTATACTCTGGTCATTTCCCTAAAGGCTAATAGTGCTCATGTAGTATGTGGAATGTAGAGAATATGCAATAGGGCACTATTTCAGACACACCCCATACCTATCGGTCTTTCGTAGGGTCAAGCAACAATTAAAGAGATTTAAAATGATAGATGTAAAATAATAATAATAACCATTTTAACGTGGCAAATTACACAGCCGTATTAAATGCAAAAAATAAAAGAAATCTAAGTTTGTAAAGAGAAACTTTGGCTGCTTGGATTCCATCTGTTATTTTATCCTGTTATGTATGCGTAACCATTAAGAAGAATTCTAAAGATTTATTTGAGACTAGGTTTAGGGATTCCCATCTGTAATGAGTTGTCTACTGGCCTGCATTCTGCCTGTGTGGAGTTTGCATGTTCTTTCTATGTGCCTGTGTGGGTTTTCCCTTAGGTCATTAGGATTTTCTGGAGTGTGTGTCTGTGGATTGGTGCCCTGTCTTGGGTAGATTCCTGCCTTTCACCCTGTGCTACTGGTTAGACCCTGGAAGAGCCTTCCTGGTGTCAGGAGGTAAAATAAATGTCCTCTTAAGCCTTAGCTGTCAGATATTAATATAAGTCCTGTATTGTATTTAGGAGCCAATTTATTGCACATTTTTCCTGTGCCCATAACAATTGGCCAGGTGTTAAGGGAGACTATATTCACAACAATTTATGCAGTTCATCTTTTCCTTGCGAGAAAATAATCTCACCTGCTTGCACATCATTGTAAATGCAGTTTGCATGCAGGGGGTTCTGTTAAAGTATCGCCTATAAAACAGTTCTGCTAAAAACCTAGACCTGTTCTGGTTACCAAATATCTTTTTAGTTTAGTTTAAGTCTGATGATTAATGTGTAGAGCTTTTAAAAAGCACATTCTTGAACAAAACATAATTGCAGGATGGGATGGTTTGATGTTTTATGGAGCACATGGATCCTCTGTTTGAAGCCTTTGGCTTTTACGATGGTAATGGATGTAATGCCTTTGACCAACTGATAAGGTCTCTGTAATCTCCTCTCATGGGAACTTGACTGGTTGTGGAATTCATTAAGCAATGTTATCAGGTTTGTGAGCTGGTGAAGCTGGTGTGATTCCTCGTACTACCTTTTGTGATAACTTCGTGCTAGTTATGTTTTTAATCACCATTACATTTTCGCAAAAAAATGTTCTGTACCACGAAAGAAGGTTCCTTTCCTTGGGCATCAAAGTGCTGGTTATTGGTTTTACAGTCCTGCAATAATCAGAGCTTCTAACTGTGACGAACAAGACATGACATAATAATGACAACGTTTATCAGCAGAAGTATGTCGATCTACTCGCAGTTCATGTTGGTACCATGAGAGCTTATCATTTTATTTAGATTTTGCCGAAACGATGGGTTTCGCCCAGGAATCGAGAATAAATCTGCGTTATTAGACACAAGTATTAGAATGGTTCGAATGGTTCCCATTAGAAATTTAGTCTTTTGAGTTCTTAAGGTCGTATAAGCAAATCCGCCAAGAAAGCATTTGACATGGGAGTTACTGTAGATTATTTATGAAATCCACACAGAATAAGCTCATACAGTGTAATTTGATTGCTGATTTGCACACTGATGAACGTCGTATCTTTGTCTCTCAAAACTAAGAAGGTTGACATGTTGATCGCTAAAAGCCTGTGTATGTATTAAGTGAGCGCCACAGAGGCACGAGCAGTTAGCGTGATCGCCCCAAAGCTCCAGAGATTCCTGGTTCAACTGTGAACTGACGTCGTTTAGTGTAGTAAAGTCGTCCTACTTTGAGTCTTCTGTGAAATGTTTATGCTGTTTGCATCGAGGAGATGGTAATATATGACTCCTCTTGTTTTGTCACATGGTCCTTAGTGTCTTTACCTCTTATCCTGAGATCTTACAGCTCACTGTTTAAGGTACTACAACAGGAGGAACTTGGATCTATCAGATTTTGGCAGTGCTCTCAGACGTTCTCAGCCTGACGTGCTTCAGCAGCGTCGTGTGTGCTTGTTTACTGTTTGCAGGCTTGCCTGTGTGACTTATCTCGATGTCGTTTCCCCTCACTGAGCCTGAACATGTGCCACAGTGTGCTTTAAAGATGAACACGTGCCCTTTATGCCTAACTTTTTAACCCTGCTCCTTCACCTTATTTTAAAGAACACCGGGTGCAGATGTAGAGATGTAGCCGTGCATCACAGGGATGGAACTGGGTTGCGGTTGCAGTGCCTGGGGATGATCTCCCAAAAGCATGTGCCCTGTGCTCATGTGCCTCCACAAAACTTTCTGCCATGAAGAAAATATAAAGACTGATTTGAAAAGACTCTGTCTGAGAAAATACAGGACATTCTGAACACTGACAATCTATCATTTTTATTGTCTGTAATAAATGATCAAATATCCCCTCCACACATGTTGTAAATGTAAACAAGTGTATCCCATAAATATAGCCAAATATGTGCTGAACTGTCAGTAAAACAAAAAAAAAAACTGGCCCAAAAGCATGTGTAAGCGGTTATCTCCTGTGCAGTGTGATGGGGGTGTGTTCATGTTTATGTGAAGAAATCTGTTTTTGTTTTGGAATGAGCAAAGCATAAATGGAAGTGTGTGAACTCATTTACTGCTCTCACAAAGCAGAAGAGCGTTCTATATAGTATGTTGAATGTAGTGAATAGGCATTAGGCTACCGTTTTTGGACACACCCCGTACCTACTGGTCCTTCACAAGTAAAATGACAGACGTTAAGGTATTGTCGCATAGACATTTAAACACAATAGCTGTGACAGCCATATTAAAACCTTTCATTTATGTTTTCTTATTCGCTTAATCCTGGTCAGGGTTGTAGTAAAGCCAGTGCCTAGCTGGTGGCACAGGTTCGTTGTGGGACACACACACACATACACACACTTTCACACTACTGGCACTTTAGTACCGCAGATTAATAATGTGGGAAGAATCAGAAGTACGTAGAGTAAACCCACGTCGACATGGGAAGAACATGCGAACACCACACAGAAAGGAGGCAGGAATCGAACCCAGGACCTTCTTGCTGTGAGGCAGGCAGCGCTGCGACCCACTGAGACCCCGTGCTGCCCCGTGGCTGATATGTAAACTTCATGCAGGCGTGGTCCGAGGTCGGGATCACACTGGGAAAGCTGGAGCTGTGAGGTAACCGAGATAACCACAGTGCTACCACGTATTAAATTCAAAATAAGACCTCGACAAAAGACATGAAGAGAAATTTAGGTACTGCTCTTGGAGCATCTCATAACCCTTTTCAACCCTGGTTCTTTAGCTGCTTACGTTCAGTGCTCTTCAACTTCTTGTCATCCATCTAGGTGCTGTTCAGTGAACCGGCCCGTGTTTCCACCAGCAACTGAACTAAAACTGTAGTAACAACACTGTGGCATGCATAGATTACATGCGAGTATTTTTTGCTGTTATTACAGATTGGTCTCTTTCCAAAAATTCAATGTACTATTAGTAATAAGATAAGAAGAGTGGCAAAAGTTATTTATTGGCAGAAGTTTAGTGTCGTGTCCATGGATGTTATTATAGTACAGAACTGAGTGTCTTTTGTATCTACCTGGGAAGAATTTTTGGGTCTTTATTTGGTATTTTTGGTCAACGTGCCAAATGGTCCAACATTAGGTGAGTGAACCAGAACTGAATCTGCTCCTTTTTACTATAAAGAGCTAAACGTGAACCCACACATGACCTCCCCAAACACGAAGTCTCTAATAAACCTGTTGAATTCAGTACCTTCACATTGACAGCATTTCACAGAAGCTTTTACTTAAACTGACGAGTTAAAGGTTATCCTGTTAAAGGACACATCAGCTGGGATATGAGCTCACAATCTTCTCAAAAGCTTTCCAGCGCTTTAACAACTGTGCCAAAAGTAATTGTATTTAAGTTTACTTTTATGAAATCGTAAAGAATTTCTATATTTTCCCTTCGTGACCATCTGTGGTGAAATTGTGTAATGGTGCCGTTTCGACATGTTCATTGTAGTGAAATGTTTTGGAAGTGTCATGTAAAGTTGTTGTGTCTGAATTGCTCTTTCACTGCTTGTTTTGTAACAGTGTGAGTGACCGTAGACTAAATATTTATGTTTACTGAGAAGAGGGGGAGCTCGAATGGAATCAGTTAGTTGGGAAATGCACAAAACTTGAGTTGATCGAGTTGTGTTCCAATACTATATTTAGTTTTCCCTGCGTTTGTTTAGAAATACTACTGTGTGTTTATTTAGCAGACTGACCATGAGACTAATACTGGTTTAAGCGGGCTTTCTGCTTTACAATTTTTGGCTCGATTATATTCTGGGGAAGCTTGTAAATATTCCTTCATCGCGAGGCTAACAGTTCTGGGTTCAGTGCATTTGTTATGCCTGCCTGCAGCCCATTTGTGACCAGTATCGGGTGTTGAAAGCTCTTACAGTGTCGGGACTTTTGATTATTACGTTTGCGTAGAAACATGATGAAGATGAACAAGATAATTTGAACTGTGGACTAAACTGCTTGCGTTAATAAATACTTAAATATGTCTCCATTATTTAAAATCTTCCTTAGAAGGCTGAATGAACTGAATTGCCCCAGCTAGCAGCAGTATGGACAGCAAAAGGAATCCTGTTGTCCTCGTTTAGCCGTCAGAAACGCTCATAAAGATGCTTCCTGTTTTCAGTCAAGTTATTTAAGGCATGGCCTTGTCACTCTGAGGGCTTGTATTTGTTTATGTAGCCTTTTTGTTTTGCTACGTGGCACTGGAATAAGCAGGTCCATGACTCAAGCAAAATCAAATTTTCTGATATTGCATACAATACTGCACAGCCTCCTGTAGTATATATTGCCTGTTTCCCATTGTAGGGCTAGATAGGGGCACGTTAGGGGTAGGGGATAGATGTTATGGCACCCAGGGGCTAATCCTTTGACTGACCTCCCGGAGTCACAATGTGACGCCTGACCCCAGCTAGAGTATTAAACCACACAGAAGTGAGAATTTCACACATTCTGTCTTTACCAGACATGAAGTATTATGTGTAAATGAGACTTTCCTTGATGATGTCAGTGTGCTGAACCCTAGTTACTTTTGTGGTCATTGTCCAGTTGTGCTTTTATGGCCGTTTTTAAAATGGACATTAGCATGAAGCTTTTGAAGCCTGTTCACAGGGATATTTGTGGGTTTCTGCCATGTTCCTGGGGTTTGGTAAATCCATTAGTGTCCTTTTCTTTTCATCTCTGTTCTCTTCAGACGACTGTCTGACTTCATCCATCTTTTCCCCTGGGATAGACTGTGAAGAGACGTTCTCTGTGGTGCTTTGTTTGAGCAAGATATTGGTTAATACGCCTCGTAAAAACAGTAGGTTCTGTAATAAAGTTAAAGAAGCTCAGTCTTGTGTATATTAACATATGATCTGTTGTTGTATGGGAAACTGGTCTGATTTATGACATCCATTATTCATTTGGAGCACAGGTGTGTATAAACGGCACAGCTCGTATACAGTCTATACACCTTGGTGAAGGTGCATTTTGTAAATTTAGGCCACTGAACTAAAAATACAGACACGCTCAGGTAAGCTGAACTCTCAGTAAGAACAAAAGCAGGTGCTCATCGCCGATCGTGCTGTCTGTTTTGTGGTCGTTTTGTAACGGTTTTTCTTAATAGTGTCAAAAAGATGAATTAAACGATGTTAACGAGATGGGTTAACGTTGATGTTTTGTATGTTTATATTGTAATGGTAGAAGCGAGGAAACATGAGTTAAACTCTGTGTGAACTCTGGGAACTGAACAATCAGATAGGTTGGATGTTTTGGATTTGAAGTACCTGGATTTACAACATACTTGAGTATTCAAGAATGTATGTCCCAAGTGTCGGGTTGCATATTTTTCCACTCATTACCAAAGGCAAGTCCTGACCTCCAGCCTTTCTTTCATTGACATGAGACATTGAGCAGGGTTCAGAGGGTTATTTGGGACTGCTGAAATATATAAGATGCTCTTGGGCTCTGTCTGGTCAGTTCAAATTATAGAAATGTTGCTGCAACAACAATGACTTCATGCATTTTACATCTGGTATTATTTTGTTCCTGCTTGTGTAGCATGTGGTGGCCCGGTGGGCCTTTCTTTAACCCCTCTTAACAATCACAAGATCCGATCATGCATGCCAGATTTCCAAATTGTGATAATTCTAATTTGTTCCTTCAGCCGTGTTTTTGAACATAATTAGAATAGCTGAATTGGTTTGTTCGAGCTGAAGAGCCAGAGAAAGTAAGACAATGCCAAGAGAAAGCTTTATTATTTATACTGGCTGAACAACAGATGCTATTGTGAAACATTAAGAATTGTTACAATTAAAATGATTACTAACCACCAAATACGGCAACAATAAACAGGCAACGTTGTGGTAAATAAACTTGACTTAAATTTGTGCACAATTCTCATTATATATTTGTTATCCTTTAATTGTAGCCTTGCGGGCAGCACGGTGACTGAGTGGGTAGCACCTCTGCCTCACAGCACGAAGGTCGCCGGTTCAATCCCAGCGTGGAGCTTCTGTGTGGAGTCTGCATGTCCTCCCCGGGTACTCCGGGTACTCCGGTTTCCTCCCACAGTCCAAAGACATGCACGTTAGGTTAATTGGTGTCTCTTAAAAAGTGTCCCTTAGTGTATGAATGTGTGTGTGCATGTGTGTGTGCGTGTGCCCTTCGATAGATTGGCGCCCCATCTGGGGTTGTTCCTGCCCTTGCGCCCAGAGTTGCCGGGTGGGCGCCGGCTGGCCCGCGACCCCAAGTGGAATAAGCGAAAAAAGATAATGAATGTAGCCTCGCGCCCCTTAGCCTTATATTAGTATTGCCTCAGTTTTAACGTTCTGGTATCTATCGCAGATTGCACTGCGCTCTTACATTCTCAACCCTGATTAGTGGGCTGGTTCACCTCAACTATGCTGCATTTAGTCTTTCACGTCCTCTGATATTTAAAACCCTTGTCTGAAGTGCTTATACCTTTTTGTTTCATAAGCTCCAGTTTAAGCTACAGCATAATATACACTTTTATTTGGTCCAAATCTTTTGCCTCTTTTGTTTACCTCCAAAATCAAAAGTGCTATTGTCAGCCAAAATATCGGTGCGTTTCCATTTAAAAGGACGAGCTATGAGTGATCCGATTACTCGGGTAAAATCCAACTCTCTTTGTCGGAGTGCTTAATATGATTTCTAGATCGGAATATGATGTTTACAAAACCACTAGAATAATCAGATAACTGCGTAAATCAGATCATTATCGGTTTAATAAGTGCATGTATACGCTCTCATTAAGTATGGCTGTAGAAAAGCTTACTTTCACCAGTCTGCTTTGAAATCCACTGCCTAATCTTGTTTACTTTAAACAAGGTTGCTTTGGGGCAGGTTTGAGATTACAGACCTGTTGTGATGGCAGCATGTCTAACAAAAACTTCATAGAACAGACAAATTTAACAACCAAATCCTGCTAATTCTATAATCCATACATAAGGAACCATCACAAGGCTTAATATGAACTTTAGTCCCTAGTCACTCATCCAGGAGCTTTCTCTCTTTTGGATTGGTCTGTGTTACGTTAGATTAGGATGGGGGATTTTCCTTATAGGTACCACGATTATATCATTTATTCATTCATCTTCCGCTTAATCCACACGGGGTGGCGGGACAGCTGGTGCCCACCCGGCATCTCTGGTTCTGGTCGAGGGAAGGAACAGGGTTTTTTTTGTTTTGTTTTTTTTTGGAGATACCTTACTTAATTAGGGATTACAGTTCACTTATTGAATGTCTACTGACACTCTGTGCTGAACTGCTACTGCTTAAACTTAACACATCTGCACTGCCTGGTGCTGGAGAGCAAAGGAAGCAGTACTTAAGTGTTTAAGCTTTTTAATTACTTGGCAATTATTACCATTTAAAATTATTTTAAGTGTTAATCTTGACATCTGTTCAGCTGCCATCCATTTCTAGCATTCTGGATTCAGTCCCAGAGTCCCCGACACATCTCTCTCTGTTTGTCTCTCTCACACACAAACACACATACACACACACACAGGCCGAGCCCTGCTCAGTTGGTGTATTGATTCCTCTCACCTGTCCCACATTTTCTTAATCACATTCTCTGCATTCCCTTCTCGGACACGCTTGTTTTCAGTCTGCAGTTTTCTCTGCTCTTTCTGTTTTTTAAAATTGGAACAAAAATCTTGCTCTTAATCCATCATTGCTGAAAGGTTTTTGGAGCTGAAGCCTTTGCTTGTTAAATTAAAACAAGCAAAGGTAAATCATCCACGTGTGACAATCCTACTTTTAGGATTGTTCACTTTATCGATCTGTGCTGTATGACACCAGACAACCGTGAGCATCTGGTGCACAATGTGCTGTGTTTGTTTTTAGGCAGTGATCACATCTGCTTCACGTGTCCTCCTTTTGTCTGCATGCCCTAAGGCAAAGACCTTTTTAAGTGTAGCCGTTTGTCCTAATAAGCACGTATGCGATTGGGTAATAGTATACTTAAAGCTTGTTGTTGATAGCTTTAGCCTGGCAAAACATCCTTCCTTTTCAGATCTTTTTGTCTGTTGTTTGTACTGCGGTGACTCGTACCAAAAAAAACGAAATGAAATCAGAAACGAAAGAGCTATCAGATTCTGAGTGGGTTAAAGCGTGCCTGTTACATTTCAAATCGATTGTCTCTCAATAGGCATGAACATTTTATACACTTTATGCAGTAAGGAGACTATTTTTGTCAGAGTTCTGGGTTGGGTGTTTTAAAGATTTAATGTTTAAGTTTGTATATAAAGTAATCTTAAATATTTTTTTTAATCCTTTGTTTCATTTCCATTGTTTTTTTTGTAACGGAATCGCTTCTGGAAAATGCGAGTGTGTGTATAAGTTTTATTTCCTTGGTCAGGTTTCTTGTTTGGTCCATGTCAGGGTCATTGCTTTCTTTTTACCCGCTGTCTGGACAACGAAAAACGAAAATGCTCCCACCACAAACAGGACAGAGAGGCTGTAGTTTCTCCAGCTCCGTCTCAAGCAGAGTCTGGGCAGTCCATGGTATTAATAACAGCTTTGCTCAGATAGCGGTGTAGGCGCTCAGGGCCAACGCTCTTCTGTTTTTTTTGGTCTCTCTAATCAGTGTGCAGTAGTCACTGCAAGATTATTAAGGCTGCATTACTCTAAAGATAAAGATTACTGTTTGGAGTGAGTCTTCTTTCCTTACATTCTTTCAGCAGTCTGTTGTGACTTGTTTCTGAGAAAAGACCCCAGACTTGTTTTAGAGACCCTGTTTACAAGACCTTAAAAATGACAGATTTACCGCTGATGTTTTTCATAAACAGTTTTTTTTCAGTCTGTCAAAATGCTTCAGACTCCTTTTTCCCAGTCTGGGCTAAATGTGCCCCCAGCGGTTCTCTCAATGCCCTTGTGAGAGTTTCATTTCATTTATTAGCGTCACATTAATTCAAATTCTCACTGCTAAAACGACATGCATGTATCAAAGAACAGAAATGAAGCCAAATTTGACTTCTTTTCACTTTTGTAATATGCCTGAGCTGTTGGGCTTGACCAGATCTAGGAAGTGCATTCAAGACGTACTAACCTTGACTCTGATGGACCATATTACTTGATTTGCCTTTTTTTGCTTGCTGTCCCAGCTCTATGTAGTAATTTCGGAGCATTATTGAAATCCCCAGTACCCGAGTGGCCATGGACCAGCAAAACCAAACATCTGAACACTTACAGGTGACCTTCAGGTGCCGCACCATCTGTCGGGACCTCTCTTTGCTGGAAGTGGCCTACCATCCAGGTTAGCTTAGCACCATGAACCAGCGTTTTACAGTGAACAAAAATTGTGAGACATCATTTGCTCGTCACTGCTTATGCGGATTCATTAAGATTGAAATGTTTGATATTAAATTCCATCTACCACGTGTCTAGGAATTCAAAACCTTCCAAAATAGTCTCCTTTTTTCTTAAGATTAGCCGATTAGTCGTTAGTAATCTGCCACTTTAGACCAGGCTTATATCTTGGACCCGAGTATAGAGAGTAGTTGGTCTCACATTAAACACTACCTAACTGGGAAAACATTTGATCATCTACTCATCAACTGGTTGAAGTCGTTACAAGCACGGATTTTGCAATCCTGGGTTTGGCCCACCCACACAGGAATGTATTATTGTGAATAGATGACCTTGCTGGTGTATTTGCGAATGTGCGTGCACTATATAAGAGTGTGACTCAGAAGGTTGTTTAATGGTCTCCCTGATTATGGGACTGAAAATAGTTTGGGTAACTGTTCTCTAGACAAACCAAGGGCAGTGTAATGGTGATTGGAAAGCGTTCAAATTCATGCTTTGTAGCTGTGTCTGGAAAGACCCGTTCCTGAGGGCACTTCCGGAACCCTGCGATGGATTGGCAGTGTACAGGGTGTGCTTTTCCTTCTGCCAACTGAGCTCCAGGTTAGAACCAGGTCCTGCCCCATGAACGTGACCAGGAATAAAGGGGGATGGAACAGCATGATTTTTTGTTTTTATATGATTTGCTGTTTGTCAGTGATGCTGTGCGATGAATCTGAAAGCACTGCAAAATTCTTAGACCGGTTACTGTCCAAAAGTCATGTAGGTCTTTTGAAAGTGTTTGAACGTTGTGTATGCTGGTAGTTAACACTTTTGATCAGAACCTTTATAAACTTTTAACGGAAATAAATTACCCACGTCCTAAATCTCAACTCTGGGTTTCTTCTCATTCTCAAAGAACCTGCTGTCAGAACTTTGAGGCTGAAATCATCTTTCCTAAGCTAAGCAGTCTTTGTGGGAACGTGTTTGTCACTCCCACCTGTCAGCATTTAGCATTGTGTCAGCACCTTTATGGAGTGTGCGCTGTGGCCAGGCTTCATTCAGCATGTTTAACTGTAATTATTTGCATGCTGTGCGAGAGACCTGTCTGTTGCCCTGTGGCCTTCTTTAATTACAATGAGAAGTGTGAAAAGAAATCGAAGCAGAGCTGAGGCTGGATCGCTGCCAGGTCGAGCAAGCGATGAGAAGTAAGCAGAGCCCAGTAGCCTGACTGCAGTGCGGTACAACACAGGTTTAGCCCTCGGCTCTGTGCTGAAATTGTTAATGAAACATTTATGGTATGCATGAGCTGTGCAGCTCAATCATGGACTTGCAGTGAGAGAGCTAAAGCAGCAGTGCAATGAGGCTGTGGGGGAAATGGTTGGAATGGTTTTAAGCAAATTGTTTGAGATAATTTTAGGGCTGAGCGATATGATTGTGTTAAATGTAAAGATGGACCGAATTTGTGGCTTTGGGGCCAATAACGTTTGGTAATACCACTCGAGGATGGGACTTGATGCCACTTTCAGTTCAAAAACTAAATACTTTAGTACTGAATTGTGGGTAAGATGTACTACATTTTAGATTGGGTAGTACATATTGTCGCTGGGGGCAGCACGGTGACTGAGTGGGTAGCACCTCTGCCTCACAGCACGAAGGTCGCCGGTTCAATCCCAGCGTGGAGTGCATTGGGACCTTTCTGTGTGGAGTCTGCATGTCCTCCCCGTGCCTGCGTGGGTTTACTCCGGGTACTCCGGTTTCCTC
>JAUZSU010135614.1:0-13663 GCA_034780255.1 Parotocinclus maculicauda | reverse complement strand
AAAACTTGGAATGAGGATCAGTCCAAAAGAGAACTATGAAGTAACAAATTAGTTGTCAATCATATGTTATATGTGGTCCTTAAACCATAAGCCAAAATGACAAATCTAGTGGTGGCCTTAGGCCTTTGCTGTGTAAAGCTATACATGGTAAATGCTTCAGAATATTTTAGGGATGTAATCAAGGGTAATCAAATCATCATCATCATCATCTCAATTTACTCTTCGAGCAGTTTAACATACTACATACTGTAAAATTATGTTCTTTAATAAATGCTATTATATTAAAAAAAAGAGCAGTCCCAGTGGCACAGTAGGAGGAAGCAGCTGCTGGGGATGGGAGTTGATGAGGGCCTGAATTATAAACCCCTGTGATGGACTTGCCCCGTGTACAGGGTGTACATTTGCTACCTCACAATCCTGACCAGGAATAAGCGTGAATACAACAGGATGCTTTGCTTTGTATTGCTTTCCAAGAAAGAAATCAAAAGGCAATCCCTTTTGTTTTTGGGCCCTTGGTCAAGATTTTTCTTTTTGATGCATCACTACAACAAGTGCTATAGACATTAATAAATTTAGAACTGATTTCGTGAGAAGTTATTTGGAATGGGGAAAATAATTCATGTCATTATATAAAGACAATAGTCTTTCTTCACTGACTATCAGGCTCCAAAACATCAGCGTTTAAAATGCACGAGACACACATGTGGAACCTCACGCTCCCTCTAGAGAGGGTGGACACATAATGAAATTCATTCCATACTGAGATGCACCGATGCTCGTTTTTTTTCGCTCGCGGTTCTGGTTGAGTGCAAATGCATGGTGTGGGTGGACTGGAGACTGAGTGAGTGAGCAGTGTGTTGCAGAAAGGTGCATGTGTGGGTGAGATGCCAAAAAGTGCACACGTGTAGGCTGATGTGGGGGTTTTGTTGAGTGAAAGAGTCGTTTGCTCTGTTTTTTGTTACCTTATATACGAAAAAAATCTTACTGTCTCTGTAACACACAAACAAGCAAGTTGGGTTAAGTAACATTCTTGGTTAGTTCAGCCATGTTTTAAGCACAAGGGGTTGGGGTAGTTGATGTTCTTGATTTGCTTAGTGCTAAATAGTGCATGCTAACAATATGTTTGCTTCTAAATAAGCTATTTTGCTTTGTAGCAATCCAGAACATGACAGCAGGGTCACTGCTGCTCTGATGGCGGGAAACTATCACCATGACAACAAAGTCTATCTGCACCAGGGCCAGGGGAATGTGGAGAGCAGCAGCAACAATCAAATTAACTTTATTAAAAATGCTGCTAGCAATTAGACAGCACTGCGCCAAACACGCACACAAGAAAACAACACCTACAACGGGGCAGCTGTAGAACTAGCGCAAGAGAGAGAAAGCAGCAAGAGGGATTTATTGGCCTTCAAGTACCAATGTTTTTTTTTTTAATGTTCATGTTTTAAGTCCTCCTGGGCTCTTTGTAAGCCTTGAATTAAATACATTTCATATTCAGACGCAATAAGGATAGGCTAGAATCCGTTTACAAAAACATGCATCCCTTGTGTGACTGGACAGAGATGTGATTTTACACTCAGTGTAAAAAAAACATTGTCAGTGTGTTATTCTTTCTTTTTGTCACTATAAAACACGGGTCATATGTACATCACAAGTACGTGCAATTTACCGACCACATTACATTTCACAAAGCATGTCGATTGACATTAATGATGGCCAGACAGCACCATAGTAACATGGTCTTTTTATGCTACTGGAATGTAAATACTGTATAAAGGGCATGTTCACAAGAAAACTGCGGGCAAACAGTAAGTGCATAACTGCTGAAAACACGACTAAAACACTAACATTTACACAGCATTTAAAGCCTAAACTGTTATTCATATCACTCTAGGAAAACCATGCCACCGTGATGCTTCAGTTACTGATGGGTTTATTCTTCTTTTGCACTTACTGCAGTTCAAATCCACTGTCGAACTGCTGTGATTAAGATGTAGTTACATCCTGATAAACTCATCTCTGAATGTATCTTACCACAAAGGTTAATATATAATTTATATATCATACCTCAGACATGCTTAATACACTTACATTAATCTACAGTTGGGTTTGTTTGTATGCTTACTTGGTTTATTTAACGTTTCTATTAGCATTAATGGCCATATTACTTACAGACACAAGGCTACATCAATTTGCAAGCTTACAGTAAAACTAGTCATACATATACACATCATCTGGACTTAAGAGACGTTCTTTTTGCCTGTTATAATTTGTTATAATTGTGAACCTTAGGTCATTAAAGCAAATGAACGCTGATCAGATGATTGTTAAGAGGCGCTTTCCCGTATATGGGTAATGAATGTAGACCCCAGCATGACTAAAAATCAAGATGAAGATTCTAAATACAAATAAATACAAACAGTAAACACCTCAGTACTGAACACCCCAGTGACTTGTTTTGTATGTTTGTTTATTTTGGCCTTTTTAACATCGCCATCGGCATCAGTGGCCATTTCAAAGACACACACGAGGTTATATCGATACACAACGTCATCTCAAGACTAGTCATATATATGCACACTAAAGTCAATGCCAATTTAGAGAGTAATCTATTAACCTAGCATGCATGTCTTTGGACTGTGGGACGAAACCGGAGTACCCGAGGTAAACCCCCGCAGACACAGAGAGGACATGCAGACTCCACACAGAAAGAACCCAGGTCAGCCCACCCTGGGATTCAACCCAATACCTTCTTGCTGTGAGGCAGCGTTGCTACCCACGAGCCACCGTGCTGCCTCCCACCTCCATGACTAGCCATACAATCCATTCATGCTTTTTCACCTCTTCATAAAGTCATAAAGTCTGCCCTGCCCTCTCAAATCTAAAATAATCTGAAAACTTTTTATTTTTATTTGAAAGCCTAACACAAATAACAAAATCCACTTTGGCAACAGAGGCTAGTTTAACAGACTGGACCACAACTGAGGTTTGGGGTAATTAGCTGCTTTTTAGATATTTTTCTGCAGTCTGGATGAAAAGGGCACAGACAATGTAGGCGACAGGTAATACTGTTAATCAGCTTCGTCAGTAAGACATTGGAGCTCTGAGAATCTGACCCAGGTCATCAGAGCGAAGCGCTGGGCAGTGAGAACAATGGAAAAACTTCAAACCACAGGGTAAAATGCGAAGGTGCTAGGGCGATCTTTACAAATGTCAGCTCAGTCATTACCCACACTCCTCCATCTGGCGGCGTTTGAACCAAAAAGAGACAGACAGACAGACACACAAATTTCCACACAATTTTGTCTTTCTATCATTGTGGGAATGTAACCCAATGACGTAATACTACTGTAGCTCAGGGGCATTTCTCGGATTACTTGTCATTCTAAGGCACAAACAGAATTTAGAGGTGCATTGACATGGCCCTCTGGTCACCAATCAGGCATAGGTGTTGGAACATATGAACACCAGAGATTTTTGTTATATTAATTGCATCAGTTAAGCATATCGATATGAGCTATCATTACATTGTTTGCAGCATGGCTGTGTTTCTTTTAAATATTTGAGAATGTTCATGACTCTATAGTAAAACATACTTTTTACTGTTGTAATTTGAGTGGGACACAGTAGCATTTCACTGCGGTACATGCCCCAGTAAAGTGGGTCTGATGACAACCTGCTGTAGGTAATTAATTATCTGATCCTGTTTAAATAACCTATAGATGATTGTTTGCCGCTTTTGAATGCTTTTTCGTTAATAAGAATTTTTGTTGTGGTCAAAATATCAAAACAAGGTAGAAAATGCTTAAAAAATGTGTTTCTATCCCTGAGATCTTTGATATACAATGATATATAAACTTGACTCACACACTCTCTCTCTCTCACACACACACACACACACACACAATTTGATTGCTGTAGCAAGTTTATGCTACCCAAAACTGTAACATTAACCTCAGAAACCTAAGGGAGATCTCTGTTAAAAATTAAATAAATAAAAAGCAGCTTTCCTCTTGGGGACCAGCAAAATGTCACACAAGGTCAAAATGTCAGATCTTTCTATCCTTGTGAGGACATTTTGGTCCCCACAATGATATATAAACATGACCCTCATGCACGGACACGCACACACAGAGTGAAGAGGAAATGTTTATTTATAGTGCGCTTCAGCATCTGTGTGACTGCTCCCCAGGGAGTGACTTCAAAGGGGTGCAAGCATACGTATTTGTGTGTGCGCGTGCGTGTGTGCACGTGCGTGTGTGTGTGTGTGTGTGTGTGTGTGACAGAAGTTCAAGAAGCGGATTAAATTTGTCAGATGACCATTTTCATCTAGTTTGGAAAAAGAAACATTTTCATCTCTTTTTATAGCGTGGTATCACCTGGCCATAAGTCAGCTGGCGGTATTTGCACAGCCTGATGGTGGTGATGTCTTAATGCGGCATACTGCAGTGCTAATAGCAGCCATTCTCCTTTCTGTCTCTCATTCCTATATTCAGCTCCTGGTGAAGGTGACTGATGTTCCAGACCTCTCAGCTGGAATTACCTGCTCCTTTGGGAACCTGACTGAGGTAGAGGGTCTGGTGGAGGGTAATCACATCTTGTGCCTCTCTCCTGCTGCTAAGGATGTGCCCATCATTCCTACAGATCAAGGTAATGCTCTAAAAGAATGCTCAAGACTAATTGTCTTCAGTTTTTATCTCCTTAAAACAAGGCAGCACAATGGCACAAAGCCTGTTTTCTGCCAGTGTAGAGTTAGCATGCTCTCGCTGTGTCTGCATAGGTTTTCTAAAACGATCACATACAGTACTGTACAAAAGTCTTAAACCATTAGTTTAGATATATCACTGTTGAAGCAATGGTATGATGACCATATATAATTATTTCTAAATCTCTTTATTAGAGTACAACCAGAAAATGCTGGAAATTCATATGCAATAATAAGAATGTAATAAAATAAACCCCCCGGGATGCCAAGTTGAGCCATATACATTTTGGAAGGTTAGCAGCAAAAAAAACATTTTTCCAGAAAGAAAACAGGTTGCAAAGATAATATAAAGATAGGGAAGAAAATATCATAAAGACATGAATAAACATGAATGTGTGAGTTAAGTATTGAGCAGTGACGAATCCAAGTTTGACATTTTGGGCTCATCATATCATCGCTAAAACAACTAATTCAAGGGCAGCCTAAGACTTTTGCACAGTACAACACATTAGGCAAACTGGCACCTCTACATTCAAATCAGCACAGCAGCATCAATGATACAACAAGATATACTAGTCAGACACATTCATACTGGGACAATTTAGAGCGACCAATTAACCCAGTGTGGACTGTGGTGTCCTAGCAGTTATAGTACTTGACTGCCAGGAGGTCCAGGGTTCAAATTCCACCACCAAGCTTCCACTGTTGGTTCCTTGAACAATTGACTGGGTGGTCAGATTATTTATTATAAGTTACCCTTAAGTCTTAACTTATGTTAAGACATAACGTAAATATGAAAGGAATTCAGAACATCCTGAGTAAATCCACAAGGACATGGGGAGAACATGAAGTTTAGTATGTACATTTGTTACGCTGGTGAATAGGGTTACCTTTGCTGTTAGACCCAGGAACCTATGACCCTGACTGGAATTAAGCAGGTTAGCAAAGTGAGATATTGAGTGAAACAAATACTATGGCAGTTACAAGTAAAAAACCACCGCGCTGGCCTCCATAGTATATGACAGAGATTTTGCCTCCTCTGCCTCATTCTGCACACAATCCTGTTTATTTCCATCCAGCTCCCGTTCTCCCTGCAGGCGTGGCTTTAGCTAGGCTCTCATATAGACGTTCTATTATTAGAGCCTCTCAGACATGTGCTTTGCTGCTTTCTAATGAGAGCTTCATTCAGCGGTACTCTGCGGCCTCACGCCCATCGATTCCCACACTCACTGCAGCTCTAATGAGCTTGCGCTAACCTCAGGTCAGCCTGAGGGCTGGAACCATGCTCTTAGCCACACTTACACCTATTACAGGTGATGTTCGTGCCATTTTGTGAGCGCATGCTCAGCTCTAAAATTTTACGGTCGGTGAATGCGAGCCTGAGCTGTCCACTTTTAGATATAATACAGCCCTGTGCTCAGTCATCAATTTATTTTAGAACAAAAGCTACGACTGATTGGCTGTCAGCCACAAAAGGTCAGTATTTTCCCCTGGATGGCTCCCTGATGGAAGGAGTACAAAGTTAGGCTCAAAGGACACGAAGAACGGTAGCAGCTACACCTGCACGACTATGGTTCAGGTTTTTGCTGACAGCTCATCCATGGCTGTAAATAAACGAAAGCGCTTCAGATGAGCATGAGCCTGTTAATTGGTCCAACTTCCTCCCATGTTAACCTGTGATCAAAAGTGGATGGTCATGACAGACACCTGAAGTCGCCATCTCAGTAATCCCACCGGATCTCTGGGTAAATGACATCTCTGTTTACCCACAATTCTCTAACCCTCGCAGGGAGCACGGCCCAATCGGTGCGTGCCTTCAGATAAATGTCATCCGAACCTCATATATCCTTCTGTCTCCCTCAGCTGCATCAGCCAGTATAGATTATTAATCATCGCTCAGAAACATAGATCCTGTGTAGAATTAATAGCCAGGGTGCCAAGCTTTGAACTTTCAGCCACAGTGGGTTTGAAACCTGGTTTTCAGTTTATAATTTACAAATCATATATTTAAACCGTTTTAAAATAGGCATTGCTCTCCCTATGCATTTATTTTTTCTGTACAAGCTAAAGAAAGTGTCGTGAGCAGGTGTGAAGCCTAACTGAGGGTCACAGCTGACTCCTACGTGTGCCGCATGCCAAATGAATTTTTGCCTATTGGCTCATTCCAGTGCGAGAGACTGGTGGCTCATTGAACATTTTTAGCATTTCCAACACCATGCCAAATGAGACGGAGCTGTTTGCATTCTGTGATGATGGCAGCAGCTTTTCTGGCATCGCACTCGTCGACACAGCCCACGGACAACGGCTTATGTGGAGACTGAATGCACCACTGCATCAAATCAGAAAAATCCTTTTGGGGTAAATGAAGCAATAAAGCAAATATTTTCTGGGAAATAGCAAGAACTGAGATAAATAAAGCTGCAACGTGCAAACCATACTGTATGTATGCACACCATACATACTTGGTCAATAACTATGTCATGGCATGGGATGCCGGAATAGCAAAATAGTAAAGGGCATGAGCAAAGGAGATTTCTGGGCTTTTTATGCTTAGCAAGCTGGAAACGGTTACAAAACCATACAAAGTGGTCTGCTTTTCTAGTCTACAGTCAGACAGATTGGGGGAAATTCAAGACCACTGTTAGAATCCCCAGAAGTGGTAGACCAAATAATAATAATAATGATAATAATAATAATAATAATAATAATAAGAAGAAGAAGAAGAAGAATACAAAGAACCTTGGGAACTTCTTAGCAACTAAAGATAAAGGAATGTACTGCATTCCAAAATAAGATCCTTATCCCATCTGTCAAACATAGTGCTGATGGGATCATCATGGGTTTTGCAGCATCTGGGCCAGGGTGGCTCATCATCATCGATGAAGCAATACATTTTGAATATGATAAATAAATAAACTTTAAATGCATAATATGTTTGTCTCAATTGTTTCACTGGGTTTTCTTTATCTCCACGCTTTGTGTGAAATGAGAATGTACGTCCCCTTTCTCTTTCTCAGACTGGTCTGGAGTGGAGCTCAGGCTGAACTCAAAGGAGACGGGTCAAATGCTGATAAGCACAGAGGTGAAGTTCTACAACTGCAGTGTACACCAGCTGTAAGTATTAGCCTCAAAATCTCAAATGGCAGATCTAAGAGACTCTACTTTGTAGATGACATGTTAAAGGGGCTGCAACGGTTTCTTGCATGCATGGTTTCTCTCCTCTTTTGCCACACTGAGCGCATGCGTACAAGGACAAAGACACCCATTCTTATACAGTCGTCTGATCTAGAACCACATATGAAAGTGACTCCAATCTGATTTAGAAAAGATCGGATTTGATATGTGCACACAGCCCCGAACAAATTTTTTAGATATGAGCCACATTAAGGCAGAAAATCAGAACTGAGTCACTTCAGCCTTTTGTGTGAACATAGCCTAACACTCCTGTGTGCAGGCTCAGAAACTAATAAGCAGCAAACGACATGACACATGAAGAATAGAGGTGTTAACCTAAAACTCAATAAATGGCCACATTACCTGTGTGACACAGGTCATTTATTGAAATGGTCGTTGACTGGACATAGTCTTTATGCTACTGTATTGTAAAAAAAAAAAAAACGGTGAGCAAATGACATAAATGCATCACACATACCACTTTCAGCACGGGTGGAACACTACCATCTACAAAGCGTTTTGAAGCCTAAACTGTAATCCATATCACTTTCACCAGGAAATACACAACACTATGGTTCTTTAGATACAATTAAATAACCGTTTAAAAAACAAATGAATAACTGTTACTTATGCGCATTAATACAAAGTAAATAAAAAAAGAAAACATTTATTAATAATATGACTTTAATTACATTTAAAAATGTACTGCTCACAAAAATTAAGGGATATTTTAAAATGAAATATCCCACGATGAAACATCCCATAATTTGTGTATAAGCAGTGTATGTGAACAAAACAAGAAAGTAGAACAGAAATATTATATATGGCAGTAAAAATACACATCTAATACCTGGGTTTATGGCTGCAACATCCAGTTAAGACTTAAAAGACTATTTCTATTATAATGTATTATAACTGCGCTTAATCTGTATTGTACAGTTATCAGTGCTTAACTGTATAATAATTCAAATGATTAGCAATTGTTATTAACCCATTCTGCTATGCATTGTAGCCTTGGCCCTTATTAATATGAATGCCGTCCCTTATAACTAATACTATACATATTGATAATAATACACATTGATATTGGATGAACCTGATTGGTTGGAAGCTTTCTGAAATCATGTATGAAGCAGGAGGTGATTGCCCGAGGGTTTCTACAGCTTTTTCACTCTCTGTCTCATAGTTTTCTTGCCGTACTGTGTCCTTCAAACATCCAGCAAATATGGAACTAATCAAACAAACTCCCTGTATCCGATCCCCTCAGTAATCCCCCAATCTCTCATTCACTCTCACACATACGCACACGCACGCATCTTGATACCCTCTCTGTGAGTATCACCAGCTGCCTCTTTATGGCCATGCCTGGAGGGGATTACGGGTAGTGTGAAGCAAAATGGTTCTTGCAGGGTGGCATGGCATTGCATTACATATCACCACTCTTTGACTTTGGTTGAGTACTTGGCATACACAACCTTCCCAAAATTTTTATTTCCTTCCTTTTTCTTATTCTATGGTTAAATGGGAGCGCTGATTGGTTTGGCGGCATCATAAAGACCAGTGGAGAAGTTAGTGCTAAGCCAGGAGCTTCAGTGCTTGAATTAAAACAGTAGTATTTAATGAAGTTTTAATGACCACTCTGCTTAATTTTATGTTTTTAGACCAACAAAACCCTGCAATTAAAAGAGAGGTTTAAAACTGTAAATAAAATGCACTGTTGTAGCTTAACCAAGTAAATAACTGCACTAAAACATTCCTGTTTTATTTATGAAGTAAAACAGTTTAAAAATGTGAACTTTTCTTGTATAAAAATTGTAACAGTAATCATCTTTAGTCAGCTGCAAGTAAAAGAAAAATTTTGAATAAGGCTACAGCACAAAAGTGCAATTTTAACAGTTGCAACAATCACAACATAATACATGTATATGGGTTAAGTACCATAATAATAAGGTGCTAAAGATAATAAACTTACCCAGACCAAAGACATAAGCTTATGTGCGACCATACATTGTGCAGTTCATACCTGTATTGCCTTCAAGAAATGCAAGAGTAGTTCAAATGGTCCTTAAATGGTTTTATTTATAAAATCAACAGGACATGCTATTTCAGCAAAGATGACCAAACCATACAGTTCTAAAAATAAGGGTAGATTTGCTCAGCTTTTTTAGGAGGGATTTATGAGTTGAAAACAAACATGATTTACATTTCTCCATTTGTATCTGTGTGTTCAGGTGTCTATCTTGTGTGACCAGTTCTTTCCGTTGCCACTGGTGCAAGTACCGAAACCTATGCACACACGATCCCTCCAGCTGCTCCTTCCAGGAGGGACGTGTCAATGCTTCTGAGGTATGCACTCACTCACTCACTCAGTCACTCACGCAGTCACTCACTCAGTCAGTCACTCACTCACTCACTCACTCACTCACTCACTCAGTCACTCACTCAGTCACTCAGTCAATCACTCACTCACTCAGTCAGTCACTCACTCAAACACACACACTTGTATTACTATACTTGTGTTTTTTACACTGACAGTGGATTAAACTAGATAAATACTTATAACCAAAACACAGCAACTATATTTTAACTTTAAATTTAATCACTACAAGCATCGCTTCCACTAACAGCACACCCAGTCCTTAGGTACAATCTTACAAGGTACAGTACAAATTGTTGGCTAATGGCCCCTTGATGTTTAAAAAGGGGGTGTCCTCAGAATCTAGAAAAATCTCAGTTTAGATAGTGTTTAAGTTCGGGTTAGCTACACAGTTATGGTAAGCTTTTATGTAGGGTTGCTGTAATGTTTGGAAATAGGGTATGTGGTGGCATATCAGTTCAAATGTTGGCACTACCAAGATGATACTGTTTAGCCACTGAGCAAGACCTCTTAACCCTAAGCCTAAACTTAACCCCAGTCCTTAACCACAGCAAGAAACTCTATACTCAAAACGTACACCAACTAAGCTAACCATTGCACTCTGCTCACTCATTTCTTTCCTTAATGCTTTTCAAAATGACCCCATGTAGCAAATGACCTATACAAGAAGTATTTTTATACAAAAACCACTTGAATGGAGTCAGATTGATTGTGGGCCTGCATTAGTTGCCTTTCCATTCCACACTGATGTGTCAGTGTGTCAGCAGATAATGGCTAATCAATAATGAAGATGCCACGTAAAGCGATTAAATTAGAAATGTGATGGAAATGTGATTTGCCCGGTAATTTGCCAGCGTATTGCTAATGTGGGTGGATAGAAGCCAATTGGACGTTGCAGTTGCTATTTTTGTGTTGGACTGTGACGCTGCTGAATATAACAATGCTTACAATGTTTCTTTACCCAGCAATAAAGTTGTGTACCTTTGTTAGCTATCCCAAACCCTCCTAGTATGTTACCAGTACACAACCAGTACTGGACAAAGTACACAAACCATGTACTTTAGTTAAAGTAGAGATACCAAGGTAAAATCTTACTCCAGTTAAAGTAGAAATTCTCCCTTTAGAGCTCCACTTGTGTAAAAGTACAAATGTATTTGCCTTCAAATGTACTTATGTATCGAAAGTGCCAGGATTTATTATGGTTCTAATATAAAATTATCATTTCTGTAACAAGCCCCTATCTAAATAAACTAGTTTCGGAAACAAACCCCTAGTGTCACTCTACTTACACCAGTCTTTTAACAAAATATCATTAATTAGTCCAACAGATCAAAACAATGTGAGTGCTTTACCCTGGTGGGTGTGTTTGCTTCTGGATTTCTATTTGTTAGGCTTTGATGCAGACATAAGCCAGAAAGGAACAACAGAATAAAAAGTAAAGTCAGATATTTGACTTTGAAATATGGTGGAGTTAGAGTACAAAAATCACCCAAATTGAAAAATTATTTAGTAATAAAACTACAAATATATAGTGCTACATGAGTATAAAAGAATTATGTTTACTTTGTTACTGTCCACCACTGCACACAACATAGCCTGAAAGGTGAACGTTGACTGATTTGCTCCACTGTGCACTAACTTGCTGTTGGTGTTGCGCTTTCAAGATAAAAGTTACATCTTTTCTCTCCGCTCCGTATAAGTTGGCAATGTTTTACTCATTCCACCTGCTTCCTACGCCAACGAAAATAATAAAAATGCAGATTGATTACTGTCAAAATAAGAATTATTAGAGGTAAATGTACAGCTGCTTGTTCATGATTTATGATGTTGTTATCTTTCGACAAACCCATCGTAAGTTCAATGTATCCGAAAGTTTAGTTATTCTGTAGATATGGTAGTGCAGCCTTCCTTAAGTATTCTTAAAACACTTACATTAACCTAAAAATTGTTTTATAATAAAATATTAATTATTTTATTATGTTAATTAAATTGTTAATATATGTATTGAAACTGAAAAACAAAACAAAATGGTTAGTCCATTGGTGTTGTTGTGCTGATCAGTCAGCTGCCTGCTGCCTGGATGTCCAGCATCTGCAGGATGAGTACTGAGTATTTTTCTCGGGGGGGGGAATCCCATAATTCAAAATATCGTGAACTGAACCATCATAATGCAGGAGCTTTACACTATTTCTGGTGACCATACTATATTAATGAAACCCTTTAAGATGGAAATGTAATCAGCATGTCAATGCATTTCCAATATTAGCACAGTAAATGAGCTGTGTGTGTGTGTGTGTGTGTGTGTGTGTGTGTACAGTTTAGTATGGCTTTTCATGGTAGCAGCTGCTAATTGCTCATGAGGAGAGGGCGCACGAGTGTGTTTACCACTTGACAGGTTCTAACGTAGCGCATTAATCAACGGTGCACCTGCATGCACTCACACATGCACCGCACACATATGCAGAGACACTCAAAAAGCTTGGCTAAGAAACCTCACACACACTTTTCCTTTTCTTCAGCATAGCTATTATTGGCATGTCCTTCCCCTGAGTGTTGTGATCCAGTAGATTTGAAAAGTGATAAAGTGGTTGGCTCAGGAAAAAAAGCCATGGAAATGGGGCAGTGGAGAAACACAAACATAACACATGTGCACACAGACAGCTGTCTAGCCTGCTTTGATCTCTTAACGCTGAGCTTTTAGAGTGCCACCCTTGGTACACAGCATTTTGATGCGTTTGTGTGTCTGCTGGGTTTTCATTACCTGTTCTCTCCTGTTTTGCTCTCAGGATTGTCCTCAGCTGGTGCGCTCCGAGGAGATTCTCATCCCAGCAGGCGAAGTGAAACCCATCACCCTAAAGGCCCGCAACCTTCCCCAACCTCAGTCGGGTCAGCGTGGCTACGAGTGTGTCCTGCACATCCAGGGCGTCAGTCACAGAGTCACGGCGCTACGCTTCAATAGCTCCAGCGTACAGTGTCAGAACAGCTCGGTATGATACACTCATGGCTTTACCAGACTACAGGAGAATCATCTGCACCTGAATCTGAAATCAGACAAAATGACGTTTAGGCATTTGCAGCACATAATCCAGAGCAGTATGATGTGTTGTATTCTTTTGACCAAATATACCCTTATTTTACAATAAACAGCCTTCAACCCAAGTGCTAGGTAAAACTAAAATCTTACTAAAACCCTTGTTGTAGGTCAAAACAACAAGAAACAGTACAAGTAAGAAAGAAAGATCTCGTGTTATTTCTGTTTTTCTTCTTTAACGTCGCTTTAACGTTGCATCAGTGGCCATGTCAGCGACACACACAAGGTTATATCCATACACAAGTTTATATATATATATATATGGAAACCAGAAACCGGAATACCCGGAGTAAACCCACGCAGACACGGGGAGGAC
>JAUZSU010135613.1:0-28179 GCA_034780255.1 Parotocinclus maculicauda | reverse complement strand
AAGCAAACTGTAGGAGGTCCAAGAAAGGGCTGACCATAGGTCTCAGGTGAGACAGCACTAGTCTCTCTAGGACTTTCATGACATGAGATGTGAGTGCCACAGGCCTGTAGTCATTGTTGGAGGAAGTAGCTGGCTTTTTTGGGACAGGAACCAATAAGGTTGTTTTCTAATGTTTTGTCTGTCCAGTCATACTGTATAAATGAGTGCGCTTATATATTTTTAGAATTGAGGATTATTTTAATATGTATTACACAGAAAATTAAGCTATGAAATACTACTCTTACTACTTTAGCCATTTCTGTAGAAGTTGTACAGACTGTATGCACTGCACATCATTGCAATATACTGTATATATTTGGCAATATCTTAGTCCAAGCCAGGCATGCTGCACACATAATGAACTACAGTGCAATATCATTTGCATTTACAATAACATTTACACCAAGCAGCTATTCATTCAATTAATATCAGAACTTCATTTACAGTAGTTAACCTTCTAACACACATGCAAGATGAAAGTTCTAAATCCTCAAGCCAACCACTTCATGGGTTACATTCAATCAGCCTATTCTTTTATGCTTACACCAATGAAATGTACAAACATCACAATTAAAGCAGTTTCTAAGTCATCATTTTGCTCATATGCCTGAATTTCTGCTTTCGGCAGCATTCCGTTTGTTTAGCGTATTCTGTAGCCTTCACCAATTTGTGGTTTCTTCGTCCAAATGAGTTTACTTCCTAGCTTCTTCGTCTTCTTCTTCTATTTGATGTTTTAAAGTACCATCTGCTTGCTCTGCTGTTCGTTTGTCTTCAGCTTTAGGTTTCTGGAAGTCTTCTTGTTGACATTCTTGCTCTAACATGATTTCAAACAGTTTTGTCAGTTGCAACTTCAGCTGCATCTACTTGTCGTTTTGACTTGAGCATGTAGAAATGACTTCTAAGTTGCTTTAAGACTGGGTAAAAGCCTTTGGGCACTGATGTTCTGTGTTAAATCACTTTAGTTTCTTTGTAGATAATTACCTGCAGTCTCATCTTCTCTTGTGGCATATGTCATTGTGTGGAGTACCACTTAAAGTCTGTTGCAGCACTGCTGACCTTAGTTATGAGATTCTGGTATACATCGGAGTCAATTATCAGATGCAATTCCTTTTTACTTCTCAGAGTTGACTGTGTAACAATGTTCAAGTTGTTCCTTTATAATCTCTTTGGGTTAATCTGACCTCATTCTCTAACCTTATAGCAGTTACTGTAACCTTGTGGCTTTGTTCGTTGACATGTGTTCAGGGTTCAGGGTGATACGTGTTCAGGGTTGCAGGATGTCACTCTTCCTGATCAGCTTGATCCACACAATATATGCCTTTGAAAACCTCATTGTTCCTTATAATTTAGGTATTGTTTGCTTTAACAATATTTATTTAGGGCATGGTGGCTCAGAGGGTAGCACTGCTGCCTCACAGCAAGAAGGTCCCAGGTTTAATCACAGGGTGGAGCGGCATGGGTATACTCTGGGTAATCCAGTTTTCTCTCACAGTCAGGGTTGTTCCTGCCCTTAAACCCAGAGTTGCTGGGTGGGCACTGGCTGGCCCACAAACTCATGTGGATTGAGCGGAAGATAATGGATGGATGGATATATTAAATATTTATGTATATCTTCAATGAACAGTGTTGAATATTGGTATGTTGGTAAAATCAAGCAAGGTGTAGGAAAAGATGAAATGGAATAGCTGGATTCAGGACAATGTAAGTTAGGGAGATGTGCACTCTGAGGCCCCATTTTTGTTTTAGGAATGGGCACTTTCTTTTCAGT
This sequence comes from Parotocinclus maculicauda, assembly GCA_034780255.1. Lineage (NCBI taxonomy): Eukaryota > Metazoa > Chordata > Actinopteri > Siluriformes > Loricariidae > Parotocinclus > Parotocinclus maculicauda. The sequence goes on along the minus strand of JAUZSU010135613.1, from coordinate 26,372 downwards.
TAGATGGCCTGTTTGATTCCCTATTCAAACTAGCTAAGCAGTTTGCTAGACTTTGCTCAAAAATTGTTTAACCCGATATTGGGAGAACACATAGCAGCAAATAATTGATTGTTCTTCCTGAAAGCTATCTTGCCTGCATATACACAAAAAGGATTTGCACAAGAAATACTGTATTTAATCGTCTATAAAGGATCTGGAAAGAGATGCAAAGCTGCACATGATCAGCCAAAGCTGGCAAACATTATATTAGCCACATTAGACTTTGAATTAAATGTTTTATTGTCCACACTGAGATGAAACTTCTTTTGTGAAGTAAAACATTATGGCGTCCTTTAGTACCACAACACTGGTGCATAATTAGAGCTGAGTAATTTTACTTTGTAGAGTGTTCATGTGATGGTTTTATAAAAGTGTTTGCATTTCTGTTGCCATTTTAGGGTTCAAGGACTGGTGAAAAGATACTTTGATCAGAGATACATCTAATAGAAAATCAGAAAGACAATAGAAGCATGTAATGTTAGAGTCGCGCATATAGATATTAATGAAGGCTAGCTTAGTAAATCTGGTTTCCACAGCCATAGTTAGTTAGCAGCAGTAGTGCTCTAAAAACAACGTGGGCTTTATAGACAACTGGACTAGTTTTGAGGGTAAGCCTGGCCTCTTAAGACAGCACATTGTCCATCCCACTCTGGAATCCACTGCAATATTGCTCATAGTCTTATGGCAGGATTTGTTAAGGGCTGACAATGTAGAGCAGGGGTCAGGTAAAACTGTGTCAGTTACCCGGGCACAGACTTAAGGCATCTGTTCTAAGCCTAAATGCACCCAAAAAGTCTGTTTTAATAATTATCATTAGGATAGCTCTTGTACAATAACAATCTTAAACTTAAGCTAGGATTAGTTAACATTAGATCACTTACAAACAAAGCAGTTATTGTAAATGAAATAATCACTGATAAATACTTACACACACTGTCTTACCAAAACTTGGATTAGACCAGATGAATAGTTAGCCTTAAATGAAGCCTCCCCTCCAGGTTACAGTTATGTTCAATGCCCTCATCCTAATGATCGTGGAGGAGGTGTAGCAAAGTTTGACAAAGATCTAGGTGTTAGTGCTAAATCTCATTATAATGCTAATTCATTTGAAATCCTGATTCTTATTAATAGTAATAATAATAATAATAATAATAATAATAATAATAATAATAATAAATTTAATTTATATAGTTCCTTTCTCAAACCCAAGGATGCTTTACATCAAGTATAACTAAATTAAACACAATCTAAACAACATAAGAGACACAGTTTAAGACAAGCAGACCCATCAAACATTAAATAGAGAACTAAAATAGAAAAGGTTTTAGAAGAGATTTAAATTCTTTGATAGCTGAAACAGACCTAACAGACAACGGAAGAGAGTTCCAGAGGGTGGGAGCAGCCACAGCAAAGGATCTCCCACCCATGGAAAGAAGCCTGAACCTAGGGACAGAGCGAGAGTTGGAGTCAGTGGAACGCAGTGACCTGGTTGGAGTGTAACGTTGAACTTATATTGCAGAGTTTGGGTGGAGCTAGACTGTGGAGGGATTTAATTGTCAGTTGTAGAATCTTGTACTAAAGTCAAATTATGAAATAATGAAATATGAGCATTAAAAGAGTAAGAATTATATGTTGCAATTCTCTTAGCATTTTAAAGGATTAATAATGTATGCTCTTTTTTCAGCCCCAACCAGTGGTGGGAAAACGTTGGTTTCTGAGCTGTTAATCTTAAAACGGGTGCTGGAGACTAGACGGAAAGCGATATTCATTCTTCCATTTGTGTCTGTGGCCAGAGAAAAAATGTTTTATCTACAGGTTGGTGTGTGTATTTAGTTTACATCATTACCGTGACACCTAGTGAGTACATATTTACAGAGAACCATGAATGTTGCTTTCTATGAGATCTCCGATTTGTGAAAATTGTTTCTTTAAGGTTAACTGGAAAGTAAGGATTTATTTTCCTGTGTTTCATATTTTTGTGTTTTGTGCTCGCATTCAGAATGTGTTTCAGGAGGCAGGGGTGCGAGTCGAAGGCTATATGGGGAGCACATCAGCAGCTGGAGGGTTTTCTGCTCTAGATGTGGCTGTTTGTACAATAGAAAAAGCAAATGGGCTCATCAACAGGCTTATTGAAGAGGATAAAATGGGCTCGCTAGGTAAATTACTTTGTGGCAGATCAAAATTTAAGCTGCAGTGTGGCATCTGTAATGGTCAACTTATAACATAGCTTCTTTGATTACACAGGGATTGTCGTTGTAGATGAGCTGCACATGCTGGGAGATTCTGGCCGTGGATATTTATTGGAGCTCCTGCTCACTAAAGTGCAATATATTGCAAAAAAATCATCAGCAGAAAAGTAGGTTGATAAATATATCTTGGTACAAAGCAGGAATTATTTATTATTATATATAATATTTCTCTTGTTGACATGATCCAATAGTTTTAGGTCTGATACTGAATAAATTATGTTTTGTTTTGTTTTTTGGGGGCGGGGGGACAGTAAGATACTTGTAAATGAACCTTGTAACACTATGCTTGAGATCCACATTCCTGTGGTATTAGACACTGCATAGCTGCAGCATAGCTTGGCACATTCAACCAGTCACATTATTCTGTATATGTGTGCTGTATAAATGGTGCAATTACAAAAACACTCTGAAGTAGTGAAAACAAGTTTTAATGAAGTGATACGTTTTCTTTCTGGTTTCTTGCTGAAATATTCTTTAAGCTAATGATGTGTTCAGTGTTGCATGGTAATGACAGGATAGCCACACATGACCAAAACACGTTCCACTTCTTCCTGTAGGAGCTCTGATGGTGGTGGTGTACAGATTGTGGGCATGAGTGCCACATTACCAAATCTGGACCTCCTTGCTTGCTGGCTAAGCGCTGAGCTCTACCATACCGATTACCGTCCTGTGCCTCTGATGGAATGGGTCAAGATTGGCAGTAACATATATGATGGTGCCATGAAGCTGGTGAGACCATTCACACCTGCTCTCCCAGTCAAGGTCAGCATTTGTCACCCAACAAACTACCCAAGAGCGTTCAAATAACACAATATTAAAGACTTTGCTTCTGTTTTTAGGGGGATGATGATCATATAGTGAGTCTGTGCTTTGAAACTGTACTTGCTGGCCATGCAGCTCTGCTTTTCTGTCCCTCTAAGAACTGGTGTGAAAAGCTGGCAGACAGCATCGCCAGAGAGTTTTACAATCTTTTTCACCAAGGTTTGTACTAAAACATTACATATTAAAAAGTTTCTTAGCAACCTAGTTGAGATATGGATGAACCATTGACTGCGCTGACTTGAATGGCCTTTTAACCCAGGCATCTGTTTTATTTTATTCTTAGGGGCATGTACAAAACCGGTTTTGGAAGTGTTTTGTTTTTATTTCCATATTTTTTGTTCTGTACTTATTTTGACTTCAGCTTTTCTGAATGTGCATGCACTTTCTTTTGCTAGTTAAATAGTATATATCAATACAATTTTCACACATTAAGCCAGGCGTTTTCTATTGCTTGTTTCTCGGATGTCCCTACTTAAGACTAATCTACTGAGGAGGGAGGGGGGAAAAAAATCTTTATTTTTCAGCGCTTTTCAATTTTTCGAGGACTATGTGGAATCAGTACAAGGAAAGAGAAAGAAATAAAAATAAATTTTTATTTTAAAATACAATTTATTTAACTTACAATTAAATTAAAGTGAATTAGGGAAAAAAAACTGAACAGAAGAAAACGGTTGGCTCTCCACCGGAGGGCGGAAAAAGATAAAAAATAAAATGTGATTTTCTTTTCGAATTTCAACCATTGGTGCTGCGACGGATACGAGAAATACCAAAAAAAAAAAAAAAAAATTGTTTTTTGTAGTCTTTAAATATGATCTTCGGCAGATCCGTGAAACAAGCAATTAAAAAAGTCTGGCCTTATGATATTCACATTTAGCATAATGTCCATTTACACATCATCTGAAGATTCGCACGTATCAAATAATTATTGTCATTAAGGTTACAACATAAAACTTGATGCTGCTTCTGAGGAGTCCTTTTTTTTCAGAGGAGCAGTCAGAATCTGGAGTACAGTCTGTGTCACTGAACCAAGAGGGTCTCCAGGATGTGTTTTCCCAGCTAAAGCGCACTCCGGCAGGCCTTGATGAAATCCTCAAGCGCACTGTTCCCTGGGGTGTGGCTTTTCATCATGCAGGTACTGGGTTTACTCTGACCTTCATTACCTGCCATCATATATAGTGTCCTTTTGTGCCATATGTGAGTCCCATATACATTTTTGTGTCACTCTCTCACACACACACACACACACACACACACACACACACATTTATCCATAGTGGAATAATGTAACATTGCAACATTAATAGCCTCTATGAAAAAAAGCTAATTTTCCGATCTTAATGCACGTCGTGAACCTAATGAGAATGATTTAATGTAAATGTAATAAGCTGATGTATTGAACAATTAAGCATACTTGATACATATTTGATCAGATCTCTGATTTTATTTGTGTATGATGTTTGATGATTTTGCACAGTCATTTCTCATTCTCGATTTAGGTTTGACATTTGATGAGCGGGACATCTTGGAAGGTGCTTTTCGTCAGGGTTTCATCAGGGTTCTGGTGGCCACCTCCACTCTGTCTTCTGGTGTAAATTTGCCTGCGCGCCGTGTGATTATCAGAACTCCAGTCTTTAACGGTCATCTTCTGGACATACTGACCTATAAGCAGATGGTTGGACGAGCAGGGCGTAAAGGAGTGGATACTGTTGGTAAAAGCAAATTTTATATATAGGGAGTATATTTGTATATACTAATATAATAATATACTCTCATATAAAATATAGTGGATATTAATGCTTCTTTTGCTTGTCGCTCCAGGTGAGAGTGTGTTGGTATGTAAGGAAGCTGAGCGGGCAAAGGGCATGAGTCTGATCCAGGGTTCTCTGAAACCCATTAGCAGTTGCCTGGTGAAGCATGAGGGCGAGGGAGTCACCACCAGCATGCTCCGAGCAATCCTAGAGGTTATCATTGGATTACTGTAATATTTATTATGTTATTATTCAGACAATCTTCACATATTCCTAAAATGTATGCAGTTGAACAATAAGCACATTCATTTTCACACAGTACTACCTCAGATTTTTTCCCTAAATTATGCTTTTTTACTACTGTGCTGTTTTTACAGTCCAAGCCCTTAGAAATCAGGAGTAGTTGGTGCGTAATGTGCCATAATTATTGGTACAAATAACAGATGATACAATATTTGAATGTATTTCGTTATTCTAATGCACAACATTCTATCTGCAGTTTGACAAACATTAGAATTCCATTTTTATTTTTAAACCAAAATGCAGTTTTGTAATTGTTACAATATCTGCTTGATCAGAAAAGGTTTTAGTTCAGAAACTGTTTATTGAAATACAATAAATGTATATCCCTGAATATGTCATGCACTTTATGCCATCTAAACAAAAATCTTTTAATATAGGACAGACATTTTGTACTTTGTCATTCTTCCAACTGCAGATCATAGTGGGTGGAGTTGCCAGCACACCAGAGGAGGTGAAGCTTTATGCATCATGCACTTTGTTGGCAGCCAGCATGGCATCTGAACAAACAGACCAGCCCAAAGCAGCTCGTAGCCGTGGGGCCATTGAGGCATGCTTGGACTGGCTGATGGACAATGAGTTTATTCATATTCAGAGGGAAGAAGATGGTGAGAAGTCATCAAAATAATGCTGTTTATTGTTTGTGGGAATCTTGCGTGACTGTGTTGTTCTCTTGCAGTGGAGAAATACTGCCCCACTCATCTGGGTTCTGCCACACTCTCATCATCGCTATCGCCTCCAGAAGCTCTGGGCATTTTTGCTGACCTACAAAGAGCAATGAAAGGCTTTGTGCTAGAAAATGATCTTCACATTCTTTACCAAGTAAATAAATCTGCATCCTGTGCTAGAATTTTCAAAATGAAATAGGCCATTATGAAATTTTTGTGAACAGTGTATAATCAAATTATGCCAGAAAACGTCAATTATTCAGATCATCTAAACCAAAAACTGATTTTCAATTAATGCTTTTACCTTTTTTAAGATAACACCAGTATATGTTGACTGGACCACAATAGACTGGTACCAGTTCTTCTGCCTCTGGGAGCAACTTCCGTCTGCTATGAAACGAGTGGCAGAGATGGTTGGAATTCACGAGGGCTTCCTGGCACGGTCAGTCAGCGGAAAATTAATCGCCAAAACAGAAAAGCAACGCAGACAGATGGCCATACACAAACGGTAGAGTTTAATTTCTATATCAATATGTTTTTCCCTCTAATGCTACAATAAACGAGGTAATGGAGAGGAGGTCTGGGGCCTCCTGGAATGCATGCATGCCTGGACCGGTCCTTCAATTACAGCTGAAAAGGGGTCATGGTTTCATTGTCATAGAATGCTCTCCTGTCTGGGTTTCCTTTCCTCAGACAAGGCCGATTTTATGCCTATGTAATGCATGGCCCAGACAAAAAGCAACACTGAGACTCAAATCTGCTTGACTAGCAAATTGCTTCAGCTTTGCAATGTTTGGGAATGTTTTCCTAAACTGGATATTTATCAGATATAAAATACTATTTCAAGCGCTGAAGTAAATCGTGCACTGCATGTGTATAAATGGCAAATATGTGAGGATTTTCTTTTTTACGATTTACATTTTAATGGAACATTTCAAAATGAATTTTATATAATATTGTCAGTGTTGTGCATGTCAATGCTGTCTTTTAGATTTTTCACAACACTTGTGCTATTCGAACTGGTCAGTGAGGAACCTCTTGGAGTCGTGGCAAAGAAGTATGGCTGCAGTCGAGGGCAGCTGCAGTCACTTCAGCAGTCAGCTTCTACCTATGCAGGTTTTTACTCAGACATTCTGTATACTTACATGTTTTATTGAGAACTTTAATCTTAATTCATCTTTAAACCTGCAGGTATGGTAACGGTCTTCTGTAACCGACTTGGATGGCACAACCTTGAGCTTTTGCTGTCACAGTTCCAGAGCCGGCTGAGCTTTGGAGTACAGCGAGAGCTATGTGATTTAGTTCGGATTTCATTGTTGAATGCCCAGAGAGCACGTGCACTTTACAGTTGTGGGTTTGTCACCGTGGCAGACGTTGCTAGAGGAAACGTTACTGATGTGGAGAAGGCAGTGAGGAAAGCAATTCCTTTTAAAAGGTAATGTATTTTTATTATTATAGTAGGGTGCTGCTCTAATGCACTAGTAATATCAAAATATCACTCATAACAAGATTTTTCCATCTTAGGTTAATCTGTTCAGTATACTAAACTTGTTTGCTGCCTGCTCTAGCTTACTATATTACTATATTATAAGTATCACTTAAAACCAATGTGCACTTTATGGATTTTGGCTGCCATTTTGTAGATGTGACCTATATTTGTGTTTTGCCTTCATGAATTAAGTCTGCCCACATGCAGTCTGTCAGTCCAAGCATATGGAGCTGTGCAAATGTTGTGTTCAGCATGCTCAGTTAGGTTAGATACTGGCATACATGCTGTAAAAGCTGCTCATATTTACAGATGCAGTTTGGATTTATGTTGATTCATATGTTCATCGGACATTAAGTTATATTTGACTATAGGATTTACTGTCTTCTGGAAAATATCATACACAGAAATAACTTGTCGCAACAGCTGCGATGCGTTTAGTTTGATCTGGGGCGAGTATATACTTAAGACTCAAAGATGCACCACGATGCAGTCATTAAGAAAGCCCATGAACATGATTTGGATGTAAAATTGGTGACCAACACACATCCTGGGCTCCCCATGTTTAATGTGAAACATGCAGCCAACCTGACAGCTTGGCTCAGAGGTATTCAGAAGTCTTGCAGTCATAATGATATTCCAATAAAACTTGTATCGGTTACTTCTGTAATAAATATTTTTTTTTAATTTAAAATATAAAAACGCCGTTTAATATGTTATGGCACCAGTGCCATATGATGTCAGTTTGCCAGTACTGAAGCCATCAGAGACATGGAGCCTAGATAAAAAAAATATTATTTGTCTGGATTTAGATTTGTGAAAAGCAAAAGTATATTAATTAACTGAGATTATATTCAACAAATGTATTGTATATATTATAGCCTTTTAATAGAAAAACGTAGTGTATTCATGCTTGATCTTTAAATTCCAGTAGTCCATTTCACCCAAATCACAGTGGTAGGGTGGTGGCTCGTACACAGCACACTGTTATAATAAATTATATGCTGTATAGTACACTACTTTAAGTACATGTACACCACAGGAGCAGGTAGGACAGTGGATAGCACTGTTACCTCACAGCAAGAAGGTCCTGGGTTCAATCCCAGGGTGGAGAGATCTGGGTCCTCTCTGTGTGGACATGTGTGTTAGGTTAATTAATTACCTTAAATTTGCTTTGACCTGGTGTGTGGTGTGTGTGTGGTATGTGTGTGTGTGTGTGGTATGTGTGTGTGTGTGTGGTATGTGTGTGTGTGTGTGGTATGTGTGTGTGTGTGTGGTATGTGTGTGTGTGTGTGGTATGTTTGTGTGTGTGTGGTATGTGTGTGTGTGTGGTATGTGTGTGTGTGTGTGGTATGTGTGGTATGTGTGTGTGTGTGGTATGTGTGTGTGTGTGGTATGTGTGTGTGGTATATGTGTGTTTGTGGTGTGTTTGTGGTGTGTGGTGTGTGTATTCTGGTGTACTTGTTCAAACTCCTCAAGTGAGGTAACACTATTTGGTCCTCTGTCATTTTTGTTTAAAGCTATTATAAATAGTCTTCTGATATCTTGACATGTTGAGGTCTTTGTTGTAGTTCATAAACCTGCTAATTACTTCTGGAATCTCAGTTCTAAACAGGCAGTGGATGAAACTAAGGACGAGGTTCAGGAACGCAGGAGCATGCGCTGTATCTGGGTCAGCGGGAAGAAGGCCTTAACAGAGAGTGAGGCAGCACAGCAGATTGTGTCTGAGGCCCGGCAGCTCCTCCAGCAGGACTTAGCCCTACTTGGGATAGAGTGGAAGCCCAACTCTCTCTCACCAGAGGCCAAATTGAATTCCTCTGATCAGTCATTAGATGGCGAGAAACAAGGATCTATTTTACAACTTTCAAGGGATCTACAATCTGATGATTCACCCAAGGTGAACTTTAGCACTGAGAGGGACATTGAGAAAGAACCTTCTGCATCAGTTGATCAATATTCTGTGTCTGACAGCAACTCCAATGTAAAGCCTAAAAAGACCAATGCAAATCTGGAAAGGCCCGTGGAGGTACTTGCAACAGATACAACTGCGCAACGTGCTACAAGTCAGCCATTGATCTGCAATACTGAACAGCAGTCTAGTGTGTTACACAAAGTTCTGAAATCAATACATGCTAAAGATCAAACTGAGATGTCATCAGAACTTCTGGCAAAGTCTTCTTCTAAAAAAATGAGCGGACAAGATGATGACATACAATGCAGGTCTGCCTACAACAACAGTCACTTTGCAAGTCCATTGTTTAAACGTAAAAGAGTGGAATGTGATGAAAACAAGTTTCATTCTGACACCACAGTCAGTAGAGCAAAAAAGTCACAAGCTACAAATCTCACAGCTTTTCGTGGAAATTCAGTGCCGACCCAAAAGTTACAAATGACCTCTCAGTCTGATGGTTCCAATCACTGTAGGGAAACACCTGGTGACAATGAATTTCCGTCTGGTCATGGGAAAGGGTGCACAGCAGAATTAAAATGTTTTAGTCACAATGTAAATGTGCTGCCTCCCAAAACCGAAACTAAAAAGGGGATTTTCTCTGACAGAAAGCATGAAAGATGTGAAAATGACAGCATGCAAATAAGCAAGGACCTAAAATCCAGAATCACAAATGATATAATACAGAATTCAGGGGGAAAGTGTCATTCTCCGGATTTGTACACTGGAGAGATGGAAGAATTTGGTGATAGTTTTCAGCTTGACACACAGACTGAAAGAATGATGTTGCAAGATGACAAATTGCATCATAGCAACGCCAGTTTAAGTAGTAATCATGTTCATAAGAAAACAAATATTAATATTCCTGTAGAAGATCAGAAGTGTGACCAAATCTCTCAAAAAGATCAAATCTTAGGGACTAATAATGAAAATCTGAATAAGAGCAGATCACCCCTTTTCTGCAATGTTACAGTTAAACGAACTAATCATCATGAAGTTAAACCAAAGTACAACATTTCACTGACAGACAGCCAAATGGAAAACCTTTTAAACCTTACCAACCAAGGGGTTGAAGAAGAATCTGGTGGAATTCAGTTAAATCCAGATGAACCTCAGATGAATTCTGACAGACTGGCCAAAGAAATGCCTGAAAATGTGTATAATCAAGACAGTCCCAACAGGAGCAGCAGTTTTCTTTTTGATAGTCTGTATGACAGCTCTATCTTGGAAGCCATGGAAGACGAGGCAGAAATGGCTGAAGAAGTTAAGAAGAACAACGCTGTAGAAACGTATGCCAATTCACAAGACACTCCTTTAAATGGGGTGGAAAGAGTTAGCATTCCAGTGGAGGATCAAGAAGCAGTACAGTGGGGTGAGTCGTCCTTCAACCTGTCAGAATGGGGAGATTCATTACTCATTGGAGAACACTACTTAGAGAAACGTAACAGCTTTAAGGTTTGTGCTGGACCGAAGGTGAATTCAGATGAAGGTGAAATTCTCTATTACACAGACGATGTGTTTCAGAATAATGGGCCTCGTTCAGAAACTGCCACTGAAGGCTCATTTAATATCAGCCCAGGGATGCGAGACATTTTTGACAAATGGTCTGAACAGTTTTCAACCTTCCATGAACCACAGGAACCAAACACTAACGTGGTAGAAATGAAGACGGCGTCAGCTAATGAAAATCAAGTTAACTTCCCAGTAACTGATGAAGACCATGAGCTTGATCACATTAATCAAAGAGGCTCAAGGTCAGAGGATTTCTGTAACGTCAAGCCAAGTTCAGTGAACCAGGATCTTGTTCCTCCCACACCAGTTTGTGAGCCAGTCACACCCAGAGTCAAAATGACAACTTCTGCACTACCGTCACCTCTAAATCCCCAAATTGACTTTAAGTCTAGACTGAAGCTAACTCCACGTTCTGACCCCAAGGATGATCAGCAACCTTGTTTGAAAGACATGGAGACGTCCCTGACTGAAGAGGGTTTTTCACTGCAGCTTCCTGATGATGTCTTTCCTTCTAGCACCAGCCTTGGCAGTCCAGAGACCTTCTCTATTATTGATGTAGCAAGTGATAAAAGTCTTTTTGCTACCTTTGTAAAGGAGTGGAAGACAAAAAATAGGTTTTCTTTGGCTGTCGCTTGTGAGAGAACAGATGGGGAAGCTCAACCTGAATCTGCTATTGGTAGCAAATTCCAAAAAGGTAATTAATGGATTTTAATACAGTTGTGATTAATTGACATTATTGAACTATTTTAGCTTAGTTTACTCGTTTCCTAACCTAGTCTGTCCACATAAATGTGACATCGTGGCTCAGTGGGCAGTCCTGAGTTTGATTACCACAATAATTGATTAAGTACTCATATGTGATGTGATTTAGATGGTGAATAAATTGATCTGGTGGCTCTGGTGGCTTAGTAGCAGTTTGCTAGCCCACTAATTCCCTTCAACCCCAAGCTGGCCATCACACTGACATTTTTAATTGGCTGTGATTGAGGGAGGAAAGGCCAGAATAGTGATCACCCCTAGCACTGCAACAGTGATCTCTTCCAAGCCCTGTATTTTGGACTGGTTCCTCCAGGATATGCATTCAGATGCACCCCTTGAATCCAGGATAGTTTTTGGACCCTCCACCCAAAGATGAAGCAAAGTAAAATTAGAAAGTTATCATAAAATATGTAATGTATGCATGATGCCGTTCTCTGTTTTGTGTTTAGCAACTACCCCAATGAGGAAAAGACGAAAAGATGGTTTTGTCCTAAATGGACATGGGAATCTAGTTGTAACTGGCATATCAATATGCTGGGGAGGCAAGGATGCTTATTTTGTATCACTACAAGAGGAACTTACAGACACAGGTACTGGTTGTATCCTTTAGTTTTTCTCAATTTTATTAAAACCTTCAAAAATTTAAGACCAGCCAAAATTGTATCGTCAAACAGGTATAAGTGCAAGCTTAGCACCACCACCACTTGATGAAAGTCTGACAGTTGGAGAGAGGCTGCAGAATATTCAGGCCTGCTTGGTTCGGGCTTCAGGTGCTGATGGAGTGACCATAACTTATGACTTTATTCAAGTGTACAAGTCACTTGTTCTGGCATGTGGACTTTCGATAACGGGTGTATTTGAGGACCCAAAGGTATCCAGCAAATTCACCTGTCAAACTGGTTAAATATAAAATCACTAACATTTCATTTGACTGAAGGAAATCCTAGTCTGAACAAAATTCTCATAACTTTTAGGTTGCTTGTTGGCTTCTGGATCCAGGTTCCAAAGAGCGAACCCTGCACAACATGGTGACAAACTTTGCTCCTCAGGACCTTCCTTTGTTGGATGGGATTGGTCCTGGACAGGGTGTGGAAAGTTTGGGAATATATGGAGACCCCAGTCAGTCTGGACGTTACAGAGCATCTATAGAATCTGTTCTCATCTTCAGAGTCATGGCACAGCTCAATAGCCTCATGCAAAAAGATGGTTTCTTAGGTTCGGGACATTAGGCTTGACTTACACTGAGGGTGTTGGTATAGTTGGTGGATTAAATCTCATTTTATGTTTATGTATTTGATTTGCAGATGTGTTCCAGAGAGTGGAGATGCCCACTCAGTACTGCTTGGCTTTGCTGGAGTTAAATGGTATTGGGTTTAGTGTGGCTGAATGTGAAGCTCAGAAACATGTCATGCAAGCTAAGCTCAGCGACCTGGAGTCACATGCCTACCAGTTAGCAGGTCACAGCTTCTCGCTGACCAGCCCAGAGGACGTTGCTGAGGTCAGCTTTCATTTTCATCAGAGACTGAAACGTGTCCTATGTTTTTCTTTTGGATGACTACACTCTGGATAACTGTTGAATTGACACTTTCAGGTCCTGTTCGTTGAGCTGAAGCTACCTCCAAACGGCGATGTGAATTGCCTAAAGAATAAAAAGACCCTGGGCTACACAAGAAGGGCAGGAGCAGGTGGCCGCATTAAACTTTCCAAACAGTTCAGCACTACTAAGGTATATCATGCATATTTTTACAGTAATTTGTTCATGGTTGAACCTAAAGATGGGTTCAGGTTACGTTACCAAGGATTATTTTCTCTGACATTTAACCAGGATGTACTGGAAAAGCTCAAGCCATTACACCAGTTGCCAGGAGTCATCCTAGAGTGGAGGAGGATAACAAATGCTATGACAAAGGTGGTATTTCCCCTGCAACGAGAGAAGACCTGGCACCAGAAACTAGAGATGGACAGAATATACCCAGTCGCTCAGTGTCACACAGCCACAGGTGGGAATTGTGAAAAGACAATGCCTTTTTTCTACAGTATATTGAATTGTAGACTTTGTGGTTCCTCAGAAATGCCTAAATGCTTAAGCCATGAAGAAATTCAGACTCTTAAATATAAATTTCATAAACTTCTGTAAGGTTATGTACTTTACCCTGCTAACAATTTCTATTTGCATCGTGGAATCGTAGTAAAATGCTATGTCTGATGACTTTATACAACAGTGCTAACTCAATGGGATTTTTCACTTCCTCCTTATAGATAACAATCAAAGGTTTATCTGTCTCTTTGTGAGGATTAACATCCCAAAATGTATTTATAGTACAGATTGTTTTAAATCCAACTTGTTCCTGTAGATGATTCAGATAAAAGGAGCCCTATAGTATATTCCTTCCTCATTCTGATGTCATCAATAGTCTTTATGTTTCATCATAGTTTTCATGTCAGTATCTTTCCCTCAGGTTCCTAGTATATGTGTAATGTGTAATGTGTCATTGAAAGTTTTGTCTCACAGCTAGGTAATTTATCTAATAACACTGGACAACAAAATATTGCTTAAAAAAAATGTGAGATTGTCAGATTATGATACACAATGTCCAGCTGAACGCAAAATAAGTGTTTACATTTATTTATATTTATGCCATTTAGCAGATGCTCTTATCCAGAGCGACTTACAGTTTATGCAGTCTTACAATCCAAGCAATTGTAGTTTAAGGGCCTTGCTCAGGGACCCAACTGTGGCAGAGGTGGGATTTGAACCCTTGGACCTTCTGGTCCTTAGTCCAGTACCTTAATCCTTAGGCTACCACAGTCCCAAGACACTGAGGGTAAAGGTCTAGCCAGACCTAAACCCTATTGAGCATCTGTGGAGGAGTACAAGGTCTCTAACACAACAGCCATTCAAGTCTAAACCACTGTCAACAAAAGTGAATACACCACTAAGTGAAAATGGCCAAATTGTGCCCAAAGTGTCAATATTTTGTGTGGCCACCATTATTTTCCAGTACTGCCTCAATTCTCAGGGATAATGGAGCTCACTAGAGCTTCACAGGTTGTCACTAGAACCCTCTTCCACGTCTCCATGATGACATCACAAAGCTGGTGGATGTTAGAGACCTTGTGCTTCTCCACTTTGTGGAGAACTTTGTTCTGTGCTTCTCACTATTCTCACTGAATAGTTTTTTTTTCCAGTAGAGGGAAACAAAGCGATATTTTTTGTCTAAGCGTTGAATTCGGGTCAATCAAATTGCATCGCAACTACCACAGTACAAGCAAATCTTGATTTAAAATCACACAAAAATGTAATAATGTCATTAATAAAACCATAAACTGTATTTTGGCACTTCACTGGGTTTAACAATCTTCACCCAGAAAAAAATGTAGTGTGAAATTTGACAGTAGAACTGTGAAATAATTTATGTTCAGCTCATAGTCAACAAAGGTCCCGGGTTCCATCCCATGGTGGAGTGGCCTGGGTCTTTTCTGTGTGGAGTCTGCATGTGTGGGTTTACTCTGGGTACTCTGGTTTCTTCCCACAGTCCAAAGACATGCGTGTTAGGGTAATTTGTGTCTTTTAAAAGTGGCCCTTAGTGTGTGACTTTGTACGTGAACTTTATGGTCAAACTTTGAAAGTTTACAATAAAATTGTAAAGCAATTTACAGTTTTACTATGAAATTTCACAGTACATTTTTTTCCTGAGCAAATCACAGAGGGAAACAAAATGACACTTTTTCCATAATAATACATGAATCTGATCAGTTTAGCTTAGTATGGGTGTCACTGATTCCCTCCCACAGTTCAACATCGGGTCAAACTGGTCTTCGCAAAAGTGTGCGTGCGTGCGTGTGTGTGTGATTAGCTGTGAAAGTAGGGTAACAGTAACAGTTTTCACTACATAGTTTTAGCCAGCAGATGGAGGCCAAATGATACATTTTAATAGGTGGTTACTGGTTTAATTTCTCCAGCTGAAACGTAAAGTCCAGTATTGTTTTAAAACTGGATTTTCATATCAGTCATTTTACTTTAAATACTTTGTGTAAGAAACTCCTGTTACTATGATTTAACGTATGAAAAACCGAAACCTTATTCAAATATAAAACCTATTACCGTATTAATATAAAAACAAAGTATAAAATATTAATTGGAGCTAACGTAGCAACCTAGTAGCCTAAACCATATATACATCTTTTATAAATATATTTTATATCACTCCCCATACAGAAGGCAGTCGTTGCAGGCGGTGTATTTATGACTTTGGTTTAATACGTCAGCCAACCACCGTGACGACTGGGTCTTAACACCTGGAGGTGCCTGGCAGGATCGGTCGCCCATGAAGGCACAACTGGCTCCGTTAGGACAGGTGAGAACTACCCACACCTGCGATGGACTAGTGTCCCGTCCAGAGCGCCTACGTCATGCCCCCCTTGTTTGACAGACTTGGACACTGAGTCTCTACCAGGACAAATCAGGGTGGAAAAGACATTTGCAAGTGTTTTTGGGAAAGGCTGGCACTTGAACTTTATCATTCATAGCAACGAATGGCCAAACAAAAAAGCTGAAAGCTTTGACTCGTTGGGCAACCATGTGAGATATAACGAGATTATGTGCTGACGTTGGAAAATGTGTTACGCACAATAATTATACATAGTATAATTAAACAATGGCTTAATAGCAGATCGCATTGGTCATTTTGTCTGCCAGTCGACTCCCTGTACCAGCCAACCAGTTCTCCTCTCTATGCACTTAACCATACTGAGAGCGAGTGAGAAAGGTACAGAGAGAGACGCTCCAACCAGTGGGGACTTACTCCGGCTCTCTCTCTCTCTCTCTCTCTCTCTCTCTCTCTCTCAGATCGCACTACTCTCGGTCACTGTGAATAATGTGACTGACAGATCACTGAAGCGCTCGATCGTCAGGCGTTTGCGTCTTATTTTTGGTTGCGCCTTGGAGTTTTGGGTGACCGGCGCGCGCGAACCTCTTTACCGAGAGATGCTGTCATGTCCCGACGGCCCTTCCCACGAGTGACCGTGTACTGGATCGCGGAGCTTCTGTTCTTGTTCGCGCACCTGTGCGCTGATTCTGCCGCCGGGAGAGCGCACACCTGCCGCGAGGTAAAAACAGCCTTCCAGCTGCGCAGGATTGGCCCGCTCAAGTGGGTCCCGGAGACACCTGCCACAGGTGAGAGAACTCATTCTGAAGTTATTATATTATTACACGGTACAAAACTGTAATATAAACCGTGTCCATGTATCATTAATAAGTTCAGGTTGTTGATTCAGGTATGAGAATAAACACAGTCACTAGTTAAGTGGTTTTAAAAATGTTTTTTGTGGGTAAATTCAATGTTTTTCTGTTTAATCCTGCTTGTGCTGGTTCAGGTTATGATGTGGTGGGTCTAAAGCCGTTCACTGGGTGCAGGTACGCTGTTGAAATCATACCAGTCCATCACAATGTTGCATAAATGCACCACCAAACATTTGTATTGCAAAGCCCTACTCATGACCTGAACCCTGACCCTCAGGAATGGCTGATTTAACAATCTCTGGAAGTACAGTACAACATTCTCCTTAGTCGATGTGGTTTACAAGACCTGTATTGTAATTTTAAAAAAATAATATTTTACTATTAAACGACTATGCATTATGGGTAAATGCATAGCTTTAAGTATTTACAGCAAATTTGTTAAAAGTATAAACATTGGTGTCCAGTTAGTTGGAGATATACGGCACCAAAACTACCTGCTGTGCAATTCACACCTTATTTTGTGACTTCGAGATGTCCTGGAATGAACTGGTGCTCTGTGCCAGATTTGTTCTCAGATATTCAGTTTGAAGATTAGTAGATATGCATACATTGTACTTACTACCACTGATAAATTTATGGAATCACCACATTGTGAGGACGTTCAACCCGCTTTTTACTATGCAAAGCCTTTTGTTTTCTTTGTAGGAAGTAAAACACTCATTATACCATTTGTTTAATAGGTGGATAATATTGCATTGAGAAGAACATCTCAAATAAATGTAATTATTTAAATAAATGGCATATTCTTTCCAGACCAAGTATAGAAAATATGGATTGACAATATTGAGAAGGTAGCTTTAAATTCTAAAACAAATCTGGATAATCAAAGGAAAACATGAAACATGGAATAGATTATAATACTCCCTGAAGAAGAAAATCTTAAAGTGTGGAGTAAAGTGGAGTGTGGCCAGTGATGCTGCAAGACCAAGGAAGACATCAAAGCCCAAGGCTGGCAAACGTAAAGCAATATGAACTGAAAATAAAAATTAAGAACAACAGAACAAATAAAAAACAATGTTTGTACATGTTCATCTATGTAAATCAGCAGACACTATTTTCCAGTTACAGTCTCACAATCCAAGCAATTGTGCAGTATTCTTAGGGTCTTGCTCAAAGACCAAGTGTTAGCTTGGCAGAGGTAGGATTTGAACCCTGGACCCTCCAGAGTCCAGTACCTAAACTGCTAGACCACAACAAAAGAGCTATAAGAAATCAGCTAAAAGAAATGGGAGTTGCATATAGAAAAGCCAAACAAAAACCCGCACTTACACCTAAACACAAGCAAACAAGTTTAAAGTGGACTAAATAGATGCAAAAAAGGTGTGTTTGTGATTAAAAGAAGATGATTCAGCAATGAAACACAAATCTGAACTAGTCAAGAAAATGAGGCTGGAAATTTTGTGTAGTTAAAGTAAAGAGACATGCCTGATGATGCCTTTATGAAGAAAGCAATCAAATACGATTACTGATTTATGGTAGGAGGTTACACATCAGGTATAGGACCAAAGAGAGGGCGGTCATAAACAAGAGTCAATGTACAGGTGTACATTGCAATTTTTGGACACTTCACTCATTGCATCAATAAAAAATAATCTGTCCACAGAGCAAAAAGTGTTAATGGCTATTGCTATTTCTTCCTTAAACAAGCCCTTATCAGTTGACTAAACTGTGTGACAGCTGGCAGGGACAAGGCAATGAGACAGAGTTTAGGCAGTCTGCAAGACTGCAGTCACTGAATACAAGAGGTCTAGACCAGGGATATGGAATGTAAGGCATGTCGAAGTGTGTCTAACCACTGTCGCTGTCAAACCTTGTCAAGAATGGCATTTTATACAGAGTTGTCTATGGGGTTCGGAAGGCTTAACATAATTAATACTAGTGCTATTTTAGTTCAGTTTATGGCACAGTTTAAGGTCCAGACTTCTATTGTAAAAGAGGCAAGAATATCAGCAAAAATAAAAAGAAAGTTCTGTAGAAACAGAGCTGAGCATGTTTTAAGATAAGCATGTCAAAGAGTGGTATGGGGCTGGAGTTTGTTTGGGCATACCTATTCAAACTGCTGCACATTGTAATTATAAAGGAAACAAACATAAATATGACATCATTCTGCAAATAAACCATTCACATCTGCACAAAAAATGTAGTTTTGATTGTAGGTCATATATAAGCTTATTCTCTGAAAAGCAAAGATTGTGTGCAAAGAAAAGTGTGTGTGTGTTTGGTAAGTTCCCCAAGTAGACATACCAATAGTTGTGCTGAGGCCTTGAATGTATTGGTAACCCTGACTACGATAAACTGGTAACTGAAGAGAAATTCATGATTAAATTAACATGACTGGCTGTTATGTCATCCAACTAATGAGAAGAAAAAGTGTTGGAGTTAAACATGGTCTTATATTATGCATTCATTTGTTCATTTTCTTATCCTTTTAATCCTTGGTCAAGGATGAGACAGAACCACTGCCTAGCCGGCAACATGTGGCAAAAAGCAGGAAGATCTCCAGACAGGGCGCCCATCCACCATAGGGCAAACATACTAGAAATTCCAGTTAAACTAACATGCATGTCTTTGTACTGTGGAAGGAAACCAGAGTACCCGGAGTAAGCCCATGCAGTCACAGGGAGTACATAAAGACTCCACACAGAAAGGACTCCACACAGTGAGGTGACAGTGTTTCCCACCGAGCTACCCATATAATACATGTTTGCTGAATGTGTTTTCAGTGTGTAGTGGTAATTTGCACAAACAGTGACGCTACAGAAGATACAGAAGATATATATATATATATATAATAAGACCTCTTTAGTCAGTTACTTCACATTTAGCTTTACTCTCTGTTTAGAGATTGCTTCTTGTGATCAAGAAGATTGCATTTTTATATGGAGATTAAATTTTAATCCTCCTGTTTTCATATCATTCACATTCTCATCCATACAATTTGTAATGGTAGTGTACGGTTTAGAAAGCCGCCATGCAACTGAGCTCCTACTTTCTATAAGGCACTAAAACGATTTACAGTTGTTTCCCTTAATTATACATATGTTCCTGCCACCTGCAGGGTGTGTATTCTCGTTCTGACTTCGAGTTTTGCTAAATTAAGCTACAATATATATTGCAGTTACATTATATATATAGCACAGCATTCTGTTTTACTCACACTTATCCTGGTCAGGTTCATGAGGCAGACTCTTAACACTAAGCTACTGCTGCTATATATACTGTACGTTTGATGGATATGCATCCAGAGATGTGAGGCAAACCCTAACACCACAATGCATGGAAGGCAGCTAATGATATTGATAAAATAAATACTGAACTATCGACCAGAAGGTCTAGGCTTCAAATGCTACCTGTGCCAAGCTGTCACTGTTTGGTCCTTGATCAAGGCCCTTAACCCACAATAGCTTTGAATGTAAGGCTGTATCAGTTGTAAGCCATTCTGGATAAATGTTAAATCTGTTAATTCTGTTAAATGACTAAATGTCAATGATTGGCATACACCAGTAAACCCTGACAATAACAGCTTTTAATTAAAAGTGGTGGATCTTTGCCAAGCATTACATCAGAGCTTAGAGTAATCAATGACTCCAAGTTGCTTATTCACTGGCTCCCTGAAAGCTATGACTTGTTAGGCAGCCAAGTGAGATATAGCGAGATTATGTGCTGACGTTGCAAACTCTGTGCCATCCATTACTAAATGAAGAGGGAGTGCACATCCATTCAAAACACACCACTGAGACTCACCCTAAATAGCCACAATTATGTTATATCAGCACATCGCTGTATGAATGGAAGTCAGTGTAACAATTTTCCAGCAAAAACTGTTGCTCGCAGTTAAATATTATAGATATATTCCCTTTCTATCCAATAAATCTGAAACCCTTCTATTAATCTCGACACAGCTGTGATTTACTTTCCATTACACTTGCCACCATTATCAATCATTCTATTAACAACATTACAAAAGGTCCTCCAAAATGTAGAGTATAAGATCCTCTGTGTGCCGTGTATCAGCTCTATCATGTCTTATTGTCCACTGGTAATGACACTGAGACTTTGGTGTCACGTTGCCAGGTAAGGGATGTTGTACATTTGATTGATATTAAATTTGCAAAGCAGTTTTGTTAGGAAATCTGCAAAGCCTGTTTTCAGAGTGTCTAAAATGTAACAGTTTATAGAATTTTATGTTATGTGGCTTTTCCGAAAACATGACATTGTTGTAATATCTTTTCATTAAACTGGGTTCACCATTGTACAAGTGCAGCCTTAGGTTTAGTAAGATCTCACATAAAGGGTAGATATTTGCATGTGCAGTCTTAGATTAGATATGTAGTTAGTGAGCACCTTGTGAATAATTAAATAAATAATGAATTAAAGAAAAACAAACAACGGAAATCACAAAATGTTTACACAAATTAGGGGATATTTCATTATGGGAGATTTCATCTTGCAGTACCCCCTAATTTTTGTAAGCAGTATATTGGACCACTAAAACAAAGGCATTACTTACGTTAGCATAAACAAAAATTGAGTACAATCTTTAGTGTTAGTCCTGGAATTTAGATTATCCTTATGGGAATATATTTGTTTGTTACTGGACATTTGGTCCTAGAACTAAACGTTTGTTTGGCCATCAAACAGAAAATCTTGGCACAGAAATATGTATATTTGATGCTGGAACATGATTTTGTTTTGCTACTAGAATTAACCTGTTAACCTGTGTATTTGGTACTAGAACATGCTTATTTGATACTCTACTCTACTATAATGAATAGTTGGTGCTCGAACTAAAATCGTTGAACCGGGATCTAATACTTTTCAATATGAAACATTCTTGTCATACAGAGCTCATAGTGTTTGCTCATACAGATACAGATGCAGGTTTTTTAACTTAAAAAAAACTACACTAACAAGCATTTCAATGACATTGACATTAACAATACAAATTTCAGGTCCTGCCTTTTTTTTGTGCAACACCCCCCTCCATTTCTAAACACAAACACACACACGCACCCCTCCCACAAAACAAACCCGATGTCATGGGGACCATTTCTAAGCCAGTTAGGACATACAGATATGTGCCCCAAAATCACAAACGTCACTAGGGACAGTACGAAGACTCGTACAGATAGTTTAAATGAATTAACGTAATAAATTCTGGCTACATATCATTGATCTCTGTAATAAAGGGGGCTAATCATGCAAGACACAAGATTTTAGAAGTGAGTATGATCTCTCATCCATGGCAGAGTAAAACAAACTTTAGTGTTAAATTACTTCATCTGCTTAGTGTTATAAGCTTACTTTTTACAACTGTGCCCCTACTGCTGATCAACAAGCAGGGAGTATTAAAATAAGACTATAAAATTGGTCTATAAAACATTGGAACATCTGGTCTGATGAGTGTCAAAAGCAGAGATCAAAAAGACTACTTTAAGAAACACTGATTTATACAGTATTACGTTGCCCTTGTTTAGGAGATGTGATTAAAAAGGAAAACACAACTGTGAACAAAAAATAATTTATATTTTTTATTTTTTTTAAAGAATTGTTAATGTTTTATTGTAATGTAAGCTCTTAATCAAAAGATATTTCTTGTGACCATGTTGAAATCACATAACCTGAGTTTGCTTCAAAAGCACCTGAGCTCTAGAAAAGATAGAAGCATGTTTACAACACACCTATTGCATTTGACACATCATCAGTAAAGAATTTACTATCCATATTTTATAAAGTTTTAATACCACTTTTATGTCTAAATGTAAACCGGTAGTGACCTGTCGGATAAAAGAGTCCATGATACTCAGTTCTTACATTACATTAAGCCCATGTATAGTTACAAAATATCTTGACATATTTTTTTTAAGAGAAACTTCACTGGGACCTCAACATCAAATAACTTTTGGTCAGGCTTAAAAGCTGTTTTTGCCTTTTTGATGGGAGCACTAGAACAACTCTCACATTCATAAAGTCAATCTCTGGCACTGGAAGAAAGCCTGAGCCCCTTGAATATTTACTCTTTTTTTCAGTCAGCCTTTCAACATCCGCCCCTTCCACACCTCAGTCAGACAAGAGTCAGCTCCTGCTATGGCAATGTATTCTGGTATAAAACTAACTGAAATTTTTAAAATTGTTGTAAGAGTAAGAATGAGTTACAGAAAAATAAACATTATTGTGATTAAGTACTGGTGATTCATGATGATGAGTTTGGTGATTAATTAGTGATTATGGTTAGTCATTTGGAAATGTCCATAGTTTAAATATTTATGGCGCTATTAGTGTGAAAAATATTCCTTTAATGATTGTGAATTTCATTGTTCTTGTCAATTTAGTGTCACAGAGTCAAGGTGTTGATTGATTGAGACATGGGTAGTTTGGTTAGAAAAGGAGAAAGGCTAACACTGTGTTCTGTGTTTACAGATTAAAAAGGTAAATATTTTAAAATGCATTTGGTTTGATATTAGTTACTGCTACACTGTTTAGAGGTGTAAAGGTGCTGACCCAAGGTCATCAACTGCTTTTCATTCCTTTATAAAAGGTCACTTAACATCGAGAACCTTATCCTTATACTAACAACTTTGTTTGGCCCATTTGGCAGCTATAAAAGTGGCCTGACAATTTACAATTTTCAAATCTCAAAGCACAATGAAGCAGCCCACAGATTTCCAAATAGGCCAATTGGATTGAACCTGTGGTAGCCTAGTGGTTAAGGTACTAGACTCTTGACCAGAAGGTCAATGGTTCAAATCCCAACTCTGCCAAGCTGCCCTTGAGCAAGGCCCTTAACCCATGACTGTAAGATTGAAAAAGTTTTAAATCGCTCTGTATAAGGGCGTCTGCTAAATGCCATAAAATGTAAATGTAAATGTAACCAGCACTGTAGGTGTATCAGTCACAAAAGTATCAGTGAAGAAAAGCTCATTAACAAGGATAGATGAACACTTTACAGGCCAGATGCCAAGTGCGATAAAACTACACCCACAAAGTTTAATAACCACAAAATTGATCAAGCACTACTCTTAGTGAAGACTTGTGTTGAACTTCAGGAATTGAACTTTATGGTAGTTGGTTTCATTCATAAACCTTTTTACATTTATATTTACAGCATTTAGCAGACGCCCTTATCCAGAGCGACTTACAACTCATACAGTCTTACAATTCAAGCAATGGTGGGTTAAGGGCCTTGCTCAAGACCCAACTGTTTAGTAGTAACTGCTTAAAATTCCAAGAATGTCTTTAGTCAACTTTCCTCATTGTCTAGGATTAAAATGCTTTCACACGTACTGCTAAACATGTTCAAAAGAAGTTTTATTGTGGTTATATGTGGTCACCTTCTGTGGACTCCAAATAGCCACATATAAATAGCATTAAACTGTGGGAAGTTTAAAGAAAACTTCTCAAGCTCTGTTAGACTGGTTGGAGACTTTTTGTGAGCAGCAATTTATAAATCTTGCCCCAGATTCTTAAGAGATATTTGACTTGGCTGGTCTATTATGTTGATGGGTCTTGCTTTTGAGCCACTCCTGTCTAGCTTTGGCAGTATGCTTATAGTTAAATCTGCTCTAGTTTTAGGCCTGCTGCAAAAAGGAACAGGTTTTCTTTTTGGCTTTACACGTTGCCTTCAACCCTGACCAATTTCTAAGGCCCTACAGATGAAATAAATCCCCAGAGAATGATGCTGCCACCACCATGCGTCACTGTGTGGACAGTGGTTTTGGGGTGATTTGCACCATATACAGCTCTTTGTAACAAGGATAAAAGGTTTTGAGACCAAATTGTACACATTATATGTGGTGGCCTAGTGGTTAAGGTACAGGACTATGGATCAGAAGGTCCAGGGTTCAAATCCCACCTTTGCCACAGTTGGTGGCACAGTCCCTGAGCAAGGCCCTTAACCCACAATTGCTTGGATTGTAAGACTGTATGAATTGTAAGTCACTCTGGATAAGGGCGTCTGCTAAATGATGTAAATGTCTCAAGTCACTCTGAAATTACCTTTTTAACCATGGTCAATTGTTTGCATTACCATGACTTACAAGTAGTGGAATCCTTAAAGAACAGTAACCTTATTCTGAAGAGGAACAGGTAGGTGTATTAGTATTATAGCCAATTCTGGTTTGATGATGTTTCATGATATGGATTTTTCCATACTGTGATAAACGCAGAAACACTAAAACAGAAACTGCCCCACAATGCACACAAAACAAGATACACATAAACACCTGCGACTGGCAAACTGATGGAAAAGCCCCAGAAACTAGCGGTCTACACTTCTTCTTCAAGACTATTCAGTTTCAGGCCAGGGCATTTAGTGCACGAGACATGCAGTCAGTTAAAAATTTTTTTGTTTGGACAAAATGTATACTACAAATCCTAAATGAGTTTGGAAGCAGGGTTCTTTTCAAAGAACTGTGACTTGAAAATGTATTTAAGAGCACTTGAGAGAGAGGTTTTCGTTGTAGCATGCAATTTAAAAAAAGTTAAGCTAACTTAATGAATTACATGAGTGAAAATGTAAGCCCTTTTGTATAGAGGTTGGACATAATGCATTAATGCTGCTTTTCTTGTGATAGAAAATACAAAAATACAAAACAATACAATACAAAAGGTCAAATATTAACATTTGTATTTAAACTCGCGCTCTCCAAGTTGACCTAACGGATGCAATAATTTATACCACCACTTGATGGCGCTAAAGGTAACGCTAATGAATGTGGCTCAATGAAATATAAGAATCTGTACAATTGCTGCACAGATTACTCTCACTTTTGGGCTTGTTTTTAGCTGCTGTTCTTGCATATTTGAGGATAAATTAAAATTTGTCTAGGTTACATAAAACACTGGTAAACACGGGAAATGGACAAGCTAAAGTCAGTCTATATGTGCTTGGAATTTTTGTACATTGTTTCATATTGGTCATCAAATTTCTGTGACCCTGACAATAATTAATACGTGCTTCATGCTACACTGCTCACAAAAATAAGGGGATGTTTTATTATGGCATATTTAATTTTGAAATATCCCCTTATTTTTGTATTGGTAAATTACATTTGCCAATTTGAAAGTATTTTATTTTCAGTAACGCAGATATTGAGATGTATCATTGGGCATTTTTTTGCAATAAATTGCAGAATCACAATACAGTCGAATCCGGTTAATTGGACCACCGGTTAATGGGACCAGCCGCTTATTCGGACCGAATACTAAAATACCGAAACAAATCCTATTATATACGTGTAATGTTACTCGCTTATTTGGACCAAAATTCCACTTAATCAGACTAAAAAACGTGAGAGCGAATAAGAAAAAGAAGCCACAAGTCGTCACTTAGCCATTGCAAAGAGGGTCAGCAAGATATGGGAGGATTAATGGGATCCCCGGGAGAATTTATGCTTTTATCAAAGGTCAGGAAATCCAAAAACTTGTGTTGACAAGAGCAAAACCAGCGGGAGGTGAACACGACCACCACTTTCTTGATTTTGTTCAAGTGCAGTCCGTCAAGAGAACGCGTCAGATCACACTGGATAAGTTCTTCAAAC
>JAUZSU010135602.1:0-16121 GCA_034780255.1 Parotocinclus maculicauda | reverse complement strand
CAATTTGGAATAAGGCTGTAATGTAACAAAATGTGGAAAAAGTGAAGCGCTGTGAATACTTTCCGGATGCACTGTATGTGTATATTCAAGCAAGTGTAATGTTGTCTATGCAAATTCGGTATTGTATTTAGAAATATAGTTAAAAATTATTATTTTTAAAAGCATATTGAAGCAATAAATATATATATATATATATATATGGTGTACAAAAAATGCATTTGCATGAGATGCCATCATTCCCTACGATGCACTGTTATACTAATAATCATTATATGAGCACATTACACTTATGCATGCAATTGATCCCTAATATCTTGCTCAATTTCTTTGTTGGGGTACATTTATAACATAAAAAGAATGCATTTGTTTTAGTTCTGTCATCTGTGGCATAGCCATATAGATCAACTGTAACCCATCTTATGGTTGGTAAAGCCTACTTTAAGATTTTAGCTTGCACCCACATGCTGAAAAGTAACCTCTGCCTCTAGAGATGTTGATGCAATTTATCAAATCATTGAATTAACTTTGTGCATGTAGAGTAAGTGTATGGTGAAAACTACACACACTATTACTCTTAAGTACATGATGAACTCGCTGTAGGCCTAAGGGATACGTGACTGTGACTATGTTCCATGGGGCTTTTATAGCCATCTAATTAATCACCTTAATTGCGTGCCTTTATTGATTTTTCACCTGCAACAGCTTTTACGCAGCACAACTTTAACAAAACAGTGGTCAGCATTCAAATAACCTTTAAAAATATTGACCACAAAACTAGTTCAATCTCAGGAGAAATAAAGGCTACCACTATTTCTGTAATGTTCTTACTTTATTCAATTTGGAATCCTATATAGATGAACCAGGTAATCTAAATTAGCAAAGCTTAATAAAAATAACTGTTAGATGTTTGCCATTGTGGGTATGTTAAAAAAATATAGAGCATTTCTCGTACAGAAATAGAAAGGAAGACATTTTACTGTTTATTGTTGAATTATGCAATCATACTGTATATTTTAATACATTATTTTGATCTTGATTTGTTTCTTGGAAAAATGTTCCTGGGTTTTGATCTGTGAGTTTTATACAACTCCTTCCACTGAGTTTATACCGACATGGAGTGCCATTAAACCATCATTAAATTGTAATCATCATTAAATAAACATTTGCTATTCCCCAGGTCTGTTGCTACTCTTGACACTCTAGTCTGAAAACACAATAAAGAGCAATTAAAAACAATGGAACGTTAAAGATTCTTGATGCCTCTGCAAGTGTCACAGAGATGAAGGGCCAATCTACAGCCTGTCCACCTGCAGATGGTTAATATGTGGCATACACTTAAGTGATGGCGAGTACAATCGGCCATCGTGATCCAAGATATTGATTTCATGACCCCCACATAGATACCATAATCCTCAAATGCTCAAGTGCTAAATGTCTGCACAAGATGCAAGGTGAATAGCATTTAGACAACAAATTATGGAGTCAGAAAATCTTGGGAGACTACAGCAGCCTATCCTTGTACATCACTTCATTTATGTGGATTCAGCATACTGCTCTGCAAACCTCAAAAATGGGAATTTTGCTTCTAGAACTTATATAGCTGGTCAAATCAGCTCATGCTGAATTCATGGAAATGGAAGGCTGACTTTATGTAGTGCTGTCAGTGATACATTGTAAAAACTACTACTAAATAAATACTGTACATAAGCAGTTATTTCACTTATTTCAGAACTATTTCTATGCTGATGCTGATACCCACCATGCCACCAAAATCCATTACTATTAAATACAAATTAATTCTCACTTTACTATTTTGTGCTATTTAAGGGCATGATATATCTTTCTGAGACCTGTGGACAGAGCAGGAACACATTTTAGACAGGTTGATATTCCACTGAGTGGCATCACCCTTACTTGGTTACACTTATTCAATCAACCCCATCAAGTACAAAAGGCAAAACAGAACTTTGTAGTAATCTACAACTTTCAAATTCAATATATTATGGGATATTAGTAATTAGGAAAGGCAATGGTTTTAGGGAACCATGTAGGATAATGTAGCTTTCTGTGCACATCATCCTATAATCATGCAGCTAATCATAGGTATTTTGGCATTCAGTGAAGACCAATATGAGCTCATTCTAAATAAATAGCTAAATAAATGAAGTTGAATTTGTTCTGTTGTACTTTTCTTTATAATAGAGCGTATTCTGTCAGATCGGTTTTATTCCCTCATCCACTAGTTTGTGGCTTCTTATTTCACCATTTTAACTGCTTTCTCAGACAAAATTGTTGGGCGGTATTGAGGTCTTAATGCTCTCTTGATTATTATCCATATAGCATACCAAACCTAAGAACACCCTATGCAGTTTTGTATAAATTATATAATAATAATAAATTTTAAAAATAATAATAAATTTCAGTCGAGTTTGGAAGCAAAAGATTTGTAAGTGTAGGTCGGATTGAAGGGGGTCTTATTCTCATACACAAAAGGGGGCAATGCAGAAAGAAATTAGAAACACCGGTTTAAGGACATAAAAGGGATCATGTAAACTTGCCATGACTGGTGTACCAACAACCTTGAGCAAATTAAAATAAGAAACAAGCATAAGTGGATAGTCCAGTGTTGCAAACTAATTAATATAGGACAGCAATTGGAAAATGTGTTTTTAAAACCCAACACACCAGAGTTAAATGCTATCATTTTTCACTACCTTGTGCAGGTGTCATTGTTTCTGCAGTATGTCAGTTTCTTGATCTCTCCTGACAAACCTGCTGGTGGCGTAATACAACAGGAAATATGTTGCGCTATCACATAAAAAAGTTTGTCGTTTCATAAATGCATTTCTGTGTGTGTTTAAGGGGGGAGTGGTGGGAGGATGGGGGTAAGGAGGCCCTGTGCTAATCAATGTGTTATATGCAACTCTAATAAATCAGTGTATGGGAAACACTGCAGTGTCTTAACTATTTAGCTAAGTAGCAAGTAGGGTATATAATATGGTGTTCAGACAAATGTCCAGACCTCATAATGTGCAATTTCACAGAATGTATTGTGGACATTGTGCCACATACCGGCACTATACTCTGCAAAAATTTTGTAGTCCATCTGCAGCCTCCTGGCCAGGTTAGGCATTTCACACAAGCACACTTGGCTTTTGGCAAGGGTAGGGAGGCATTATGCAGGAAATCATTAAGGAAGTGACCCCTGCCACCTAGATTGGCCTCCTATTCAGGTCAAGCTTACACTTGCTGCTGTTGGTGGATGTGGCTCAGTTTGTTACAGTATTTGTTTGCAAATTAATAACCAGCAATAGACGGCGGTCTGCAAGACCAACATTTCAGAATTGTTTCATAGTATTTATGATAAGCACATTTGAAAGGGCTATCAGCCCTATGTTGTTGTGTCTCAAAGCAGAAGTCCAAGCAGTCTGGGTTTTTACATTCTTATATAATTCATTGAATGTGTCAGCTGAATACAGACTAGAATCCTCTCTCTTCACTGTCTCTCACTATCTCTCTTTCTCAAAACTGTCAAGAAGCAAAGCTGAAAGTCCAGTTTCAGGCTCTTGTTTTATTCTACACTTTACATTGTCTGATAATTATCTACCCCACTGTAGCACTGCATGTCTACATTTTGAAGACTGAGACCTTGAGACCCAAAAGGTGCTCAAAGTGTTCATGGTACTCTTCGTTATCTCTTGTCCCATGGTCGGCTGTACACATCAGTCAGTTTCAGACTTAGAACAAGCTGCTGGATGGATACTAAGTCTGCACTTAGTGCTGCATGCTATGAAACATTACTGTACGGGCAATGTAGGCCTGTCTCTCCTGTATGGCTCTTTCTTTCTTTATGGCAGTTTCACTTCAGTCTAATGCTTGGCAACCAGTCCTATTAATTTTAATGCCATGTCCTTTGGACCTGCTTTGATCACTCTCTGAACAGCAATGTATTCCTCCCCCTCTTCAGAGCGGCTGGATGCACAGTTGTTTTCTATTCATCACAGTGCCTGGCCATTATATGCTAAAAGGTGGTGGCTATACGCATACTTGCAGAAGTGTACGTTCAGTATTCACCTGTGTGATGCTCAGATATTAAGGCTATATATGTAGTCTGTGTTTGGATCCTGCTTTTCTCTAACTTTGGCAGTACACATCAGTTTAATTCAGTTCTCTTTTAGTTAAATAGCAATAGACATGTTCACACAGCAGTCATATGTGACACAGATAGAATCTTTGACACAATAGGAAGGACTTTTCAATACAGCAATGATGGAGGTTTTCAATGGCAGGATGGAGAAGTAACAGACCTTATAAATATTTGGGCTGGTGTCTCTGTACAAACAAAATTACAGAAAGGTTTGAGGAAACAGCCAAAAGAGTATATGACTGCAGTGCCAAAGGAAAATAAAAAGCTTAAAAGTTAAGTTTAATGAAATCAAGGATGCAAATCAAATAAGTGGCTAAGTAATGTGCCCTTTTAAATATGACCATTAAAGTAGTGGCTGTTATTGTTGACTGCATTTTAATTGTTTACTTCTGTACGATTGGGTCACGGGAACATGAGAGCAGTTTCAAGGAGTGAAATGTTCAAATTATAGTTCACATTACAAAGACAGCCTAAAAATGGATTTGATAAAAAAAAAAAAAACTTTGGCTGCTGTGTGAACGTAGCTGCAGAATGTAGTACCCAAATAAAAAAAAAAGGGTTGACAATGGAAGGAGTATAAAATGAAAGAAAGGAACGAGGCTTAAATGTGAAACCCATCTTCATTTGAACTGTAGTCTCTGCTGAATATTACAAAAAACAAGCAGTACTGCACATAAGACATATAATATTCATTGGAGCATGTTGTAAATAAAATGCTTGAAAGAACATTATAGGTTTAGTTGAGAGTTTTTAGTCTCTGCAGCAGATCTTGGTCTCACCTTTTCTCAAACTGGTGCTTATTAGTCACCTCTATTCATAAGGTTTTCAAACAGGCTACAAACACTATAATTAAGAAAAGCAGATTTTTTGCTGTTTTTCATGTGCCATTACACCATCCAGCTGCTATTACAAGCTGTGCCAATTTGCCCATTAAATATAATTTCTATATTTTGAAGGCAGTTTCTTCAAGCATGTAAGCCCACATGGATCTATTATTTCTTCTGCTGTGCCCCTGTAGTGCACTTCTTTGTAAGGGCCAAGAGCTGAGGTTGGCTTGGATTCATCCCCATACAGGTTAATATACAGAGCCCACTATGAGTTTCCTGTGATGCCTTTATATTTGCATTTCAGTCAGGTGAACTCTGATGCCTGACTGCTATTGTACAATATATGCACTTACAGGTTAAATACTTAACTGTTGAATAAAAGCAACATTTAATGTTCAAGTATCTGTGCTGTGAATTGAGATCATGTGTCATTGATACATCCACAGACACTTCCCAATGGTTAAGAGCCTTATTTGATTTGGATTCAACTAAAAATAAGATTAAACCAACTGGATAGAACTGAATGATCAGAACATTTCTTTTTATTTTGTTTGGTTTTGTTTAATTAAAGAAAATGGTCATTTTGCAGTGTTATAAGGGCACCACTGGAGATTACTGACAGGCCATTTGAAACCACTTCTAAATGTATTATAAAAACATCGTTTATTGCTAGCTTGCATTTTGTCTTTCCGTACTACTCTGTCAAAGTACAAAGTGGCCAGTGAGCCAGCTTGTCTCACCCTGGGAACAAATTTGTCCACAATCTTTCAGCCTAATCAACAATAAATTACTTGGACCTACCTAAAAGGGTTTATAAGGCCAGACAATGTCATTGTGCATTGCTGCACCTTTGTAGAGATATGTGTTGGTATCGTATGTTAGGGCACTTTGTGTTCATACGTATACAAATAAAAAGAGAGAGAACCAAAACAAGGAATTCTGCAAAAAGAAACCGAAAACTGAGAGAAGAATACTGATTATAAATGAAACTTAGAAATGATTAAGACAAAAAAAAGACAAGATAGAATAGAAATATGTAAGAAAACTGAAGAGGAAATAAATTGTATTTTGGTACATTTTCAGGTTAATGTCCTTTGTCCTTCTCCTTTCATTTTCCCAATTGCCTAATAGAAGCAATCACTGGCGTGACTGCTGCAATTTTCCACAGGTAGTCATGCTATGCAAAATAATCTAGTAACTTGACTAATCTGAGATTTCTCATTGTAAAATACCCTAAGTGCTTATATCCCGGTGATCAAATTATCATTTTAACAAGTTTAAATATAAAATACTATTTATTTTAACCATGGAATAGTTAGAAATTACTAAAACATTATATTTTGTATTTTCCATCCACAAAACACTTTTTCGGGTAGGCTTCTGACTTCCCCATGTGATCTTTAGCAAATTACAGACAATTTTCATTTTGGAAAGTAGAAGCTTTTTTCCTTGCAACCCTGCCATTGACACCATTGTTGGTCAGTGTTATCCTAACAGGCCTTTAGTTTCTTAGATGTTACCCTGGGGTCCTTTGTGACCTTGTAGACTACTATATATCATGCTCTTCAAATGATCTGTGTTGGTCAATCACTCCTGAGGAGAGTAACAATGGTCTATGAATTAATTTATACACAATATGTTTGTAGATTAGGATGTAGATGGAGTCTACTAACCCATGTTCTAACCTGGTAAACATCAGTAACTCTTTAGTCCTGCTTTTTGTTCATTCCATGATACACTTCCAACAAAAATAGATTTCTAGTCATTAAACGACACCTGGCTGTCGTTGTTCAACTGTTATTTGAAAACACCTCACTCAAATTTCCCCTCACATTACTATTGCCACTCACAAATAAGTAAATCATCAACTATAATATATTTGTTTCATTTGTTTAATTGGACTTTTAGTCCTGCTTTTTAGACTTTTTAGAAAATCTGACAATGGGTTCATTGAGAAATACAGACACATGCATACCAGACCTTTGAACATGCTGGGTGAATCCCACCCCCAAGTTTGGGTCTGACGATGACATACGCATATCATCGTTTAGCATGTGAACACATAGACAAGGAGAAGCTGTCAGATTGCAGAGCAGAAGATTGCCAAGTCTGAGTTTGACTTTGTGCGACAAAGTGAAAGAAAAAACACTAGAAAGTGGAAGCGAGTGATTTAGGAGTAATAAAGAAGTCGTAGCAGAGTAAAAGAAAACAGGTTCTTGTTTTCCCCTCACACACTCCAATAACACAGACCAATATATCATCTTTCCTCCTGCCTGTGGCCTATCAAAAGGCAACAGCACTGCTGCATTGTGATTGCCAAGAATGAGCCCGTCATTTTCTCTGATGCAGTAACACTCCAAGGGTAATACTGTGGAAAGAGGCTCTCAGGAGTCTCTGTACTTTGGAAGAGTGTTTGTTCTTACCTGTGCTAGATGCAGAACTAATTGGGTAGTGCATGATAAGAGCGACTGGCCAAGTCCTTGTGTATTCTTTGTGGTTTGAGAGAAATAATAGTACCCTTAGAGGACTTTCCGAGTATCAAAGGTAAATGTGTTTTGAATGTGCAGTGCCTTTTTTTTTTAATCCCATGAATATGTGTATATTATGACGATATGTTTAGATTAGAAATAAATCCATTACCAGGTTTTGAATTATCCTCTTAAATATGCCTACTGTATTGTTAGAACCATGAGAATAGCTAATAGCGTTATTAGTAAAATGAGCATTGAAATAATTCACATTCAGAGGGGTTAAGCTAATTAACTTAAATTATCTTTAATCTCCACTTGCAATCTTAATTTCACAGACTTGATCATTTTTATTACAGATTACTTACTGAAACACCGTTTAGAACATGATTCGGTTTCTGGCGTAATTCTCCAGCGTGAGCTCACGGGAACGACCGTTGCTAACTTGACTGTGTTGAGGAATATATACTTTTTTTTGTCTCTAATAGCTTTATCAGGGGACGGTAGCCTAATCGAGGACATGCAGTTCTCCCTGGTCCCCTGATTGTTAGTGTGGCATATGACTTCAACCCATTACACCAGTGTGAGAGAGCTGCTGCAAAATCGAGGCTGCTAAATAAATTTGTTCCTAAAGTGGGATTAGGTGCACGGTTTCTCCGTTTTAATGAGGCTGAATCAATGGAGCGTTGCACCCACCTAAATCCCTGCTGAGTTTTGCCGGAGCCATTACTTCAAACCTAAAATCCTCCAGCGCATTAGCGCAGCACCACTGAGCCACAATCAACCCAGGGGAAGGGACTTCATACAAAACGCAGGCACCCGGTCCTGGCTGTGGAAACTCTCTCCATACTCTGTGAGCTCTCCTGTGATGGATTTAAGGTGGATTATGGTCTCATTCGGCTCTCCGCTCTCAGCTCATTTCACACAAGTCCGTGCACTTTCCGATATACACCACATCTAATCACACCTAAATTCAACCTTTAAATACGTTTGCCCATATACATGGAGCTGCTGAATGTTTGCTATTGGAGATATTAACCAGGCAGAAAGCTTCTAGATTGGGCTAATTAACCCACTTGCATGCTGTGATAAGCATCTCTCCTGAAGTGTTCTATGTTGGAGGAAAAGCATTCGCTACTGATATAAAAGCTGCTTGCTCTGATTTACTGGAAAAAAAATCGGAATCTTATGCTGTTGCTTTTTAAAATTGAATCCAATCATTTTATTTAATTGCTGAAGAGCTTGGTAAATGCAGTGGATAGTATAACTTGCTAAAATTTTAGCTTGCTTTGTGTTGCATAGACAAACACCAGATCGCAAGTTATAGTAAGCTGAGCACCAGCTAATAAAATACCCTTGTTTTTTTATTTGTTTCTAATAAGAAAAGTCTTATATGGAAAGTCTTTACATACCTTTATGCCTGTTCTAGGTTTATTCATTTTGTTTTGGTTCAGCATTTTCTATTAGCCTCACAATATTTTGTTGAACAGTGCTATTGTGGACTTCATCATTGTTTCACATTATACCTTGATCTGAACTTTAAGGTAACATTACATTTTAATGCCCAATCTTATTTATGTGTTGATTCAGATGGCAGTTTCAGGAAGGATAGGCCTTATCTGACACCCCTGCTGGTGCAGCCTATCTCCTCTGAGCTGGCCAAAGAGCTACTGTCTGCATTCGACATCAGGCCCAGCCAACCCTGTGTTCCTTTGAAAATGGCATCAGACTCTGGTAAGTCTCATACTAGCTACATAGGACTAATGCAAAAGCACTGTTTGTTCAAATTAGAGTTTAAAATAGATTTTGTTGACTACCTTAACCACTGTGGTAGTCTAGTGGTTAAGGTACTGTACTTTGGACCTGATGGTCCAGGGTTCAAATCCCACCTTTGCCACAGTTGGGTCCTTAAGCAAGGCCCTTAACTCACCATTGCTTAAATTGAAAGACTGTATGAGTTGTAAGCTGCTCTGGATAAGGGTGTCTGCTTTATGCCATAAATGTTAATGTACCAAATGAAAATACTACAATTTTCACTTGCAGACAGATAATTTTGCTTATTTTAATGCAAACATGCTTGGGGGCAAAATATGATCAAATATTGTTTTTGAAAGGTCTCAAAAAAAGAGTTGATTTGTTAGTAGTTCAATACGATTTACATAACTGTCAACTGTCATGTTTAAATTGGCCGCTGCATAAAAAAAATCAGCAGAGCACTGTGCCCAGCAGTATCACATATTTTATATGTTCCATTGTTGACTGCTGTAACTTTTGTGGAAGGGTAGACCTATGGTATTTTGCATATGTGTGAGAGAGATTATTTTGAATAGAAAGCACATGAATGCTGATTAAACCTAATGATATAAGAACGCTACTAAGTTCTAAAGAGAAGTCCATGAAATCAGGCAGAAAAGAGTTTAAATGGCTAAGAGAGTAATACTAGAAACCATTATAGATGTACAAAGCTTGTGGCTTTCTTTTTGTGATGTAGCATTTATACAAAATGGTGCTGCACACGTGCATAGCTTTATATCAGATTATTTTTTTTTGTGTGTGTAATCTGGCATATCTTTTTATGGATTGCTAAGTTTAGTGTACGTAAAAACACCTCAGCTTCAATATGAAATCAGAATGATTTTATGCAGTGTAAGAAGTGTAGCAGTAGCTACACAGTTTAATGCTTATTTTGTAACCACACTGATAGGTCTGAGAGGATTGAATTGATAAATAATGAATTTAGATTATTTGTGCTGTTTCTTGGCATTGCAGTGGTTGGTGGGGTAACATCTAAATGCACAAAAGCACAACCTAGTAGAAAGGACAAAGATGGTTACACATTTTGTTCTATCCTGCAACTGACAGGAAAGTGTAACGTCCATGTAAAAAAATGTGCTATAATAATTTCTACATTGCAAGAATGAATGCCAATATCTTGTTTTTTTCCTAATTTATGCCAAATAGTTTACAAATTTATTATAATACTTATTTAAAAGTTTGTAAATAATAAACTAGTCACCAGTATGTTAAAGTTCTTTAGTTCCTCTCAAATCTTCATCATACCTATCTATTATGACAAATCTACAGTATGAAGTTCAAATAACCAAAGGCAGTGGTAAGAGATTAGAATGGAAAATAATAACAATAAAAGTTGAATAGAATAACCATCTTGGCATGTTTCAGTACATATTGTTGTATTGTTTATTATTTGTGTATAATGCATAAAGAATTGATATGCGAGGCAGTTACAAAAAAAAATAGAATCATGAAAATTATAATATGCTGCATCAATAAAGTTCATACCTGATTGAAGAATCATTCGTTCATTTTCTTATCTGTTTTAAAAGGAGGTCTAAAAAGACAATCTCCACTGGATGTAATGGATGTAAATGGTTTAAAATATATTACATGAACATTCCGACTTGTGGACATTCCGATTGCATTCATAATATTGCCATTTTAAAACAAACTCAGCTAAATATATATTATGAGTACCTGCCCAAAGCTTGGGATACAGAATTGTATTGTTGTATTGTAACCTATTCTTTTAAAATATTTTCATATTGGAGAATAACATATTTTAATGTTTGGCTTCCTCTCTATTGAGCTGTAAAGCATTAGTACCAAACCTTCAAAACAAAACCAAAAACTACCACTTATAACAGGGCCATGGACTTTGTTGGTTCCCATAAAGCCCAACAATGTATGCTCATAGGTCACTTCATTATGTACACCTTGACCCTCTTTTGCCTTCAGAACTGCTTTTAGTCTTTGTGGCATCGGTTCAATATGGTGCTGAAAATATCTCTCAAATATTTTGCACATTCTTGATGCAAATTTCCCCTTCCACCACATCACAAAGTGCTATGTTGTACTGAGATCTAGTGTCTGTGGAAGCCAATTGAGTATGGTCAGCTTATTGTAATGATATAAAAAACAGTTTGGGATAATTTGAGCTTTGTGAAATGGGTACACTGTGGTAATAAAGTAATGGACATGATCATTATACCACAAGCATGAACCGTTGATACGAGGCAAAATGGATCCATGGTATCATGTTTGTTTATGCCAAATCCTGAATGTCCCATACAAATGTCACAGCACAAATCGGAAATGATCAAACCAGGCAACGTTTTTCTTGGACAATCGTCAATTATCCTATTTTGGTGAATGTCTATGACCATTCTATTAGCTACAACCGATCTGAACCATGCTCCCCTGACCTCTGGCATTAACTGAATTTTCCTCTTTTTTGTTGAAAACTGTCAAAATAAATAAATAAAATGGCGCTGGATGAAATGTACCACTTAGTGTATATTTTGTCATTTTTTGGACAACATGTGAACCCAAGCAGAACAGACCAACCTGTCTACCATGCCACATTCAAAACCATGCAACAACCATGGCACATAACACTTATTAAGGCATGAGCAACACTTGAGCACCAGCCCACATTTCATACTTGCTTGTTAAATGGATACAATATGGACAAGTTTATTAAAATGTATTTTCAACTAGGTCTCAAATACTAGGATATAACATGTATTATTGCTAATGCAACTCTAAAAAGCCATAAAAATCTTAATCCATGGTAGCAACGAGGAACAGTCCGAAGAGTGTTAGAGTCCAATGGACAGTAAGTGCGTTATTCATGTAATAGGAACTGACGCAAAAAAGAATACGACTAAGACCGCGACTGGTGGTCACGGGATATTTCACTTAAAAAATAATTCCCAGTGTCCCTTCAGGGGCTCCATATTATTTGGTTCGAACTCTAAATTCCATGTCCA
The DNA here is from genome assembly GCA_034780255.1 of Parotocinclus maculicauda. Taxonomy (NCBI): domain Eukaryota; kingdom Metazoa; phylum Chordata; class Actinopteri; order Siluriformes; family Loricariidae; genus Parotocinclus; species Parotocinclus maculicauda. The sequence goes on along the minus strand of JAUZSU010135602.1, from coordinate 3,892 downwards.
AATTATAGATTTTCCAGAGTAATAGAAATACTTCAGACAAGTAGAAATACTTTAAAAGGGTTCGTAACTACAGTCATTGAGTAAATGCACTTTGTTACTAATGCATTTAAAAAGGAAATGCCCTGGGAGATCAGTGTCTAAGACAAATTAATAACAAAAGTCTTAATCTGGGAACAAACCCAAGTCCAGTCCTTAATAAACAATGCAAGGTTTAGATAAATGTCACCATTAGTTATTGCAGGCCATGAAATACTCAAAAAATGTGGTCTGTCATATTCAATCCATGCACTCAAAATTGCACAGGAACCCTGTATCCAGAATGTCACTGGCTTAAACCGATTACGTACACATACATGAACCGCATTCTCATTCTTCCTGAAACACCAAAACATATGCCTTTATGCTGCAGCTCATGGAGGCCCTCTTCTGGCTGAGTGACATTTGCAGCAGGTATTAACAGGGACCTAATTCCTGCTATTGAGTGAAAATCCCTTCTTATCTTTGCATCATCACCCTAGAGATCCAGGCAGCGTGACGGCAACGCCATCTCGGTTTGATAGACAGTAAAGGATTTTTAGCTGCAGAGACAAAAATGAAAGGACAAGGGCTTTAAGTCAAATCCCCCTGCTCAAGTTCCTCTGAAGAAGCTAAAGACGGCATCTATTGGAGTGATTATAAGTGAAGTATTTACTAGTTTGGGTGTGAGTGGCTTTAATTTGTACCTACCAAACTATATTGGCATGTATGTGTAGGTGTCTTAGGGGAGCTGTATTTCTTATGACCAGGGTTGAACATGGAATTGTTTGCAATTGCAGGGATTTTGCTGACTGGTGCCCAACCTGTCACCAATCAATGTGAGCGAACTGCTTGGAGAGATTACATGAGCACCATCAATCCTGCTCAGATAGGAAACTGTCCCTGGCGTCTCTAACATGCCCTACCTCCATTTCACCCTGCCAGCTCGCCAGGCATGACCTGATGTGGTTCCCAATCCTCCAGCCATGTCCAGCCATTAGTTGAATCAAACTCTGAAAAGCTAGTAATCTGTGCTCTATTGATTGAACTGAGCACTGACCACTCCAGAGGTTTCAAATCGTTTGTATCCATCTGTTTGCGTGCTCTTTAATTCTCTTTCAATTAAGGCCCACTATATTGATTTGCCATGCTCTAATCATATCAATCCCAGCTCCTGTGGAAAGCACATTTCATGAGGACATACCCTCAAGAGCCATAATGTATTTTTTCAAACCCAAGTAATGTATTGGGCTATTTTTTAAGAAATGTGAAGCTGTGCTGTGAAATTTCTGTGGATAAATTCTGTCTTGGTTGGTGTCACCATGGATCTTTCAGCCGGGTTTCATCTCACACTCATTCACCACAGAGAAAAGCAATTGAAGGATGGGAGACCCAAGCGAATTGGTATTTTCTGCAAATGCATGCTTGCTGCCACATTGGCTTGACTCCCCTAGGTAATGCAGATGAATGTCATAAGTATAATAAATTGCCTCTGCAATTACAGCACTCAAGCAAAGGAGCTGCATGAAATAGCTTTATCGAAACCCTTTTAATAACAATGGCATTGATAATAAGTGCATGTAACTTTGAAAGTTCCCTTAATTTACTATAATAAACCAAGGTACAACAAGAACACCAAGAAACAATCTGACCTGTAATTTACAAACTGATGGTTTTCATTATCATGCCAAACCCATTAAACATTGATTGATATTGATCCGCCTGGTGCAAGCCATTTTATTCTACTACAAATAGGATAATGAAAAGCATTGTGCCATATGATGCCATAAACCATGTATGTTATAGCAGTTAAAGTGTAGTGTAAAGAGTAATAAGAATTATTTACCTTTTGGTAAATAAGCTCACTCTCACACTGAAAAGAAAATTACAACTTTTCAGAATAATAATTATTATTATATTTATTTATTAATTTTTATTATTATTGTTATTGTTATTACTATTATTATTATTATTATTATTAAAGTAGCAAAGGTAGAACAAAAAATTTGTCATCGAGAAATAATTGGTTTTGATACAGAAGTATACAAGCACATGCTACTAAATGTACAGTAAAAATAGGTCAAGTAAAAATTATTTCTTTAGAATAAATACTTTTTCTAACTTTATAACAGAAAATGTCTTTTATTGAGGGCAAAGGCTACAGAATCATGACACTGAGAGCACTTAATGATTTGTACTACAACTGCATAAATCAAATGCAAAAATCATACAAATTATATAATCGTCTTTGGCTAACAACAGCAAGCACAGCTAAATATGACAAGTGATATATAAAATGTACAAAATACTTTGGATTTATTTTGCAAATGCTGCTAAATCTTTCATAGCTACGCATGACAATATTCAGTAATTCAGTATATCCTGTTTAACCCAAACAATAGTTATCATTGACTCTTTGAAACACCATCATGCCATGTCACCCTAATAAGGTTCCATGGGCCTTTGGAGGAAAAACAGTCCAACAGTATCACAGACCATCCACTATACTAAATTGTCCACATTATGTTTATGTTTGTGATGTATGTTTGTTACTAAATGTGTAAATGCTTTGGCAACACTGTACTAACCACAGTCACAGTCTAATGAAGCCACTTTTGATTTGATTTGATTTGATGTTTTTTCCAGTCTGGTTGTTCTTCTTTTTCCATCAAAGCTCACCATAAACATTTGTTGCCAAAAAGCTCAATGTTTGTTTTATCTAATTACTGTTTCTAAGTTTCACTCAAAGCCAGCAGAGTTTAGAAAACCCTTGTTGACGTGGAAGTGACATCTGATTTTAGTTTTGGAGACTTCATGGGTGACTTTTTCTTGTAACTTTTCAGTAATCCTTGGGCTGTTTTGTTTGTCTTCCTCACTCTTTTTGGGAGTAAAATAAGCTTTGTTATTTTTGTAATTACTGCCCTAACCATGTAGATGACATTACCAAGCGAGTAGCTATTATTAATAGCCATTCCATTACATCAACACAGTCTTGTTTGAATTATATGTTTTCTTTTCTTGTATTTCAGATGCAGAATGATGAATAAGCAAATCTGAATTCTGTGACAAATATACTGTATATATACCATACATTCACCTTTACGCCATTAAGCAGACACCCTTATCCAGAGCGACTTACAATTCATAGTCTTACAATCCAAGGCCTTGCTCTGGACCCAACTATGGTAGCTTGGCAGAGGCAGGATTTGAACAGTACCTTAACCACTAGGCCACCACAGTGAAACAAGTCACAAGTCACCTTCTGTTCAGTTTCCTGAGGCATTTGTTGGTGAATAGTACATTATGGAGTGTGAAGTCTAAATTGGCTTTTATATGCTTTTGGGTTAGCTTTAGGACATGTGCCATCGGCTCATGAGAGTGGACAGGAGTTGCATCCAAGGCAAACATACTCTGAGGCTTGATTTCTTTCTCATAAAATTAAGAGAGTTTTTCCTTTTCACTGTCACAATAACCTAGCTCAGTAGGAGCTGTGAACCTAGAAACTTAATTGCAAAGCTAATTAAATGCCATGCTTTGTTGTAAAGAGTGTCATATAAATACATTTGATGTACACCAACATGTGCATTTGATGCTCTGTATACACCAACCTTGAACTTAACTTTATTTGGTTTTTTTAAATCTCAAAATGTCCATTTAACCTGAACTTTTATTTGTTTATATATCTTTAGGACAGAAGATTATCAAGGTAAACATCAGCAGCCAAGCATCGTACAAAACAGTATATAATGTTATTGGGTCCTTAAGGGGAAAAATCAATCCAGGTAAGTATATTTATTTGCATTTTAATGTTTAATCCCTTGAGTCCAAGCATATTCCAAGCATTTTGATTTTGAAATGTTTAACTACAAGGAGTAGT
>JAUZSU010135581.1:0-16122 GCA_034780255.1 Parotocinclus maculicauda | reverse complement strand
CATCTATGTTCTATTACGAATAAAATATTGACATTTGCCATCTCTACATCATTGCATTCAGTTTTTATTCACAATTTCTTTAGTGTCCCACCTTTTTTTTGGGAATCCCTTTTGTAAATCAACATTACACATTGATAAGACAGAGACATATAAGGAAAATCTATCATGTCTTTGGAATGCTGAGAGAAGTCGGTACAGTTGTTGTTTGTGTTGTACTAACCCCTGTCACCATAGGGGCCGAATGCTTAAAATTCAAGATTCAATATATTAAATAAGCTTTCATATTTTCTAACTCAGAAAAATTTGAAATATAACAAAAAAAGAGATACAAGAATACGTTCCAATGCATATATAAAACATGCTTTTGTACTGTCATATGAAATCAAATACAGCTTTAGGGAATGTATGAACTGCTTTCCCAAATGGGTATAAATGTGAAAATGCTGAGGTACTGTAGAGTTTATGTACTATTAAAAACAGTCAAATCTGTTCGAGGAACTTGAATAGCCTACCTAAATAACATGGAGAGTTTCTTAAATGTCAGTTGGATGGCAGCAGCTTTCTCACTACTGTGGTGACCCAGGTACAGTTCTAGTGATGATTTACAGCCAGGTCAGGCATGTTAGAGGCTGTGTATGAGGGAGGTCAGGCTGGACAGGGTTGATCCTGCAATCATAACAGCTTGTACACAACCCTACAAAGGCCAGGAGCCCCATTCAGGGTGCAACTATACTTTGTTCATTCTGGCCAAAAATTCTGAAAAAGAGGTTCAGGCAAAGTAAAGCAAGTAGCGATTAATAGTATGAATGCTATTTTAGTAAGTGTACGGATTAATCGCTAACAATGGTTTAAATATGATACACTTTTTGCTAGTCGTACAGCCATGAGTTGAGTCAACTCACATTTGAATGAACAAATGAATCCATACACTGCATCATTTCATATTTAACCAAGTACAGTATTTATACCCAGTGACACGAGTTTTACCTGCTTTTCTTGGTCATAGTCATGGCCCGTTATTTTTGACAGTATTTTTATAAGGCTATGAATATGGAATATATTGAATTGACTTACTTACTTTAAGATTAGGTTTGTATTTTTGTTTTGGTAACTAATGAGCTAATTGAGCACTTGTACTTTTGTCCTTGTACAAATAAATCTGAAAGCCAAGAGTCTTCTCTTTTGTTTTAAATTAGGGAGAAAGATTTAGTGGGTGTGTAAATATAGCTTTGTTTGAATGCTTTGAAGAAAACATTTATTGGCAGTTAAAGCTACTGAAAAGGGAAAACATTGCAAATTTCAGACTTTGCAAACAAGTATACGTTTTCACACCCAGTCATCAAAAATTCCTGGCAACCAACAATAATAACAACTCAACAAACAGCAATGCATTTCAGCATAGTAAAGCTGCAAAAAATGATGCTAAGAACAATAGGTCTGTTTCAGGAATGAGAGTGCTGTATCATTGGATAGGCCTAGAGAGAGAATGGCAGAATTTGTAGCCAAAATGCCCTGTGGCTAAAGGTACAAGCTGTAGTCTGTGTCCAAGTATCACAAACAAACGAGCCAATGAGATAATTACCAAATCATGCCCAATTGAATTAAAACAAGGCTATTTAGCTTATCTTACCAATTATGATTACATGCATTAAAATATCTGGTTGCAAAGTAAATTTTAAAGGGAGTTAAATTTCATGGAAAGGTTTAACTGCAGTAGTAGTATGTTTTTAGCAGACACCCATAAGCTGATACAGTCTTACAATGTTCAGTCCAACCAAGCTTCCTTGTCACCACAGAATATATGTTATGTTATGCTTTATAGGATATGGAGTACTGTCCAAAAGTCTTATGCCATCATTAGATTAGCAGTGGTGAAAGTTTGAACATTTTTGGTCCAATTGTCAACAGTGTTATGTATGGTCATTATACCATTGCTAAAATAACAAATCTAATGGTGGCCTAAGACTTTTGCACAGTACCATATGTTATGTATGTTTAACAAGAGGCCATCTATAAGTTATTAGTGATTAATTTCATAGCCAATACTTTCGGTTTGGGTTGTGGAAGAGATAATAAACAATTACACAATTAATAATAATTGTGTCTTAAGGAAAAAAATTAAACCTTTTAACCTGTAGGGGAGATTTTTTATGAACACATGAGTTGAGGTGAGATTTATGTTCTTCTATAAACATAAAATAATCCATAAAATTAGACTAAAAGTGTACAGACTCTTCTAATCTGTCATCTTTCCCACTTATCTGATCTAAAGGTACTTTTCCATTGACCAGCTCACAGCAAGACTTAGGTAGTTCTGTAAATGATGTGTTCATAATGTGTTATTGTTTAAAACACCTGTGAATTAGTCAGATAAATTTAAATTAAGTGTAGATATAGCTGATAACATGTTTGAAATGCAAATCAGTTGTACGTGGGATTTGTTACATGTCACATCATGTATGATGGGCTTTCATGTGTGAAAGAGAGAAATCCTGCAAATTGTTTGATGTTTGAACCAGTGTGAACGGTACAAAGCCATTACTGGTAAAGGAAACCCCATAATTACCTGGGTTTTGAGTGTTAAAGGGGCTATAGAAACAGCTTATAGGGCGTTTTCTGGAATTTACCTGGGAGGAAAAGTTACTACTCTGCCAAATTCTTCTTGACTGAGTGTTTGTCATAGCAACAATAATGCATGACGTTTTTTGATCCTGTGAGATCAGTTTTGGATGATAGCCAGTGGGAATGGGTGTGTGTTATAACTGTGGCACGGTTCTGTCAACAAGTTTACAATGCGCGTGCGGTTTCATTTTAAGTCATCAAAAAGTCCAATCTAAACTTTTTCTAAAATAAGAGCCATTACAGATTAGCAGAGAACATGTGCATTGTGTTGCCGCTCAACTGTATTATAGATCATACAAAATGCAGGGATTTGTGGCTTAGGTAAGGGCATCAATGTTACTATTTTCACCATTTATTGTTAGCATATTCTAATTCAGATATAAAGACACTCTTGGCATATCCTTTTGTACGCTTACTTCAGTGTTGAAAACAATTAATTAAATGCAGTGTAAGTGAAAGTGAACGAGTGATAATAAATTTGACTTGGTGGGAAACGATCTTTAGATGGTCAGTGAGCATTCAGTTTGCCTCGGGGGATGTTCAGTTGTTGATTATTACTTTTTTACGTCAACGTCATTAGTCATGCTTAAAAGCCATGACAGTATATTCCCTGTCAGTGTTTTTTTAGAGGATTTAAAATAATTAGAGGTATACTTTGAAATGTATTTAAATAAATATTCCAATACAGGTATGCATCGTTTAAGATCCGCATTACGTTATGTGAAAAAATGTAGTGTTCTTATGCTACTATAATGGAAATCTGAAGGGTATTTACAAAAGAAAATCGTATGCAAACAATACACAAAGCATCCCTAATGCCACAAGATGTTTAATCTGTGGACATTCACAATAATTACAGAAAATACAGTCAAACTTGGTGTATGGGAAAGATGTAATACTTAAGGGGATAATATGATGGACCTGATACTTTTGTTCTATGAACGCAAAAAATGCACTGATAGACTGTATTAGAAACAATACAGAACATCAGCCAGATGAAACTGAAACTTGTGAATAAAAATAAGTAGGGGAATTCTAACACAAACATGAGTAACTGAAAGTCTCTATTCCAAACATGAGCTAGCCTCTGCTCGAGTTTATCGATTGTTTATGGCTAAAACATCTCGACTTATAAGATTTTTATTTATTAAGGTCCCTGTCATTAAAATAAAAGGATAATGTTTGGTTGGACGTTAAACAGTGCATGCCTGTAAAATAATTATATACAGATATACATTATTATGTAAATTATAGCATTAAATCCCGACTACAGTATTCGCCATTAAGATTAAGGTCCTAGAGAACCTTGTTGCAATTGTTGTTTAGAACAACAGTGTGATGATGCTGTAAGACAATTGGAAGTGTTGGCATGTAAAAAGCATTGTGTAGTGATTCATTTTTAATTTCTGTAATAGCAGTGTTTTATGGTTGTGTTTGTTATATTGGGCTGTGCTAGTCAAACATTTTGAGAGCACCGCTGCTTTGCCTGGAGGCAATGCCAACTTGGAGGTTGTGCCCCACCTAGACTTTGAGTTCTTTCTGTGCTCAGAATTTAATTACAACTTTAACCCTTTCCACTGACCTTTTACAGCGCGATGAGATAAGAAGCATTTAAATGTGAGCAAGCAAGATTTGGCTGAATTATTGGTCATGATGTTTAAACTCAAATTTGAACTCCACAACAATTTGTATTAAGACAGATGGGATATTTCAGCCTCTACTAGAGTTCTGGTCAGTGTTTTTAAAATTGATACTGATTGCTGATGATTGATTGTTTTGTATTCTTGTATGTGCATGCATGTATTCACTTGCCCACTGCTTGCACATCTTATTTATATAATTACAGTAATTATTTTTCCAGTGATCATTTATTTTGGGGTGACATTTCTCACATGGCATTTGCACTACAACCTCAAATATGGCCCAAGTTGGATAGATTTTCTGCAGTCTGAATGGCTAGAAACCGCATTGCTTTGTTGTTAAAAATCAGATAAGGATTTTATTTGCAGACATGCTCTGTCTCTGAATGTCGAGATCGGAACTGATGTAGCTTTTAAGTTGAGTAATCAGGTTTAAATCTGATATTACTGTACTGTACTTACTTTTGCTTATCTATCTATCTTTATATATATATATATATATAAACACACATATCAATAAGGTCCTGATGCATTAACCTACTGTAAATGGGGTGTTTATATATTATAGTTATTAAATGCAAGCTTTGTATTTTATTGTATATTGTATATAAGCTATGTAATTTAAGTGTTTATTTTGTTGTATATACACTGTATAAATAGTAACATTAGTAAATGCAATACAGATCAAAGGCATGGCAACCATAACCACCTACTTGACCGAAATTTACCCACCAACTCTCACTTTCTCAATTGCTGTCACTAACTGCTGAATCTTTCCCTCTGCCATTCACCCTCCCACACACGCATACAGTATACACATGCACACACACACACACACACACCCTGTCTGTTTAGAGACAAGGTGTGTACTGAGAGTTGCACTGATTGCCTAGGGTGCCACACCCTGACACGCCTGTTTTTCCTTGAGAAAGCCTTGCACCCACATACCAAGATGAATAACTGAGTCACCCAGCTGTGCTTAGACTTTATGACTGTACAGGTAGATCAGTACACAGTCATATCATGCTTCAGATAAATAGTGTAGTCAAGACTAGGTTTTTTAAGCTCATCAAGTCACTATTTATTAACTTTTTTACAATAAATCATATGATTCAGCAGTTGACATGAACCATTCAGTACTTACTGTGCAATTATTATAAATATGTTAAAGTTAGCTTACTATTCATAATAAATATGCTGGAGAGACCATGTTGTGTTTTCACATGGACAATTTATCCAAGTACATATCTAAAACATAAAACAATTGTATTTTGTATTAAAACGGACTTGGGTTAAGTGGCACTGTTAGAATTTATGAACCTTTTAAAACTCTTAAGCATCTGTAAATACTGTACAACAGCCAAAACAAATGAGCTATTTTTACATTTGAGTCCTTGCAATGCAAAAACATAATTTTTACACAGAAAGACTTAAATGTGGTATAACATTATTAAATGTTCTGTATTTAAAATAAACCAGTCCCTAAAGCCATTGATGATTTTAGTGTGGTTTTATGATTTATTTGAACTGGAAAAATGTTTAATGGCACATAGGATTTTTTAATTGCAAAAGCTCATTTACTGCTTCTACTTAATTTCACTCATTACAGATGTATCAAATGTATATTATTTCTAATATAAATGTGGTTCATAGTAAATAGAGACTTGTGTAGGACTGTTTCCTATTCTGAACACATATGTGTCGCTTGAAATAATTTGTTCAAACCTTTTGCTTAGTAATGTTTCGCTGTGTTGACACATGCGTTATGACCAGAAAAACTAGTTGTTTTGCCCCCGCCCTCCTCCACCTCCTCCCCTTTTGCACTAATCCTCTGTTTTTGTTAAACTCTTCCTTTCTCTCTCTCTCTCTCTCTCTCTCTCTCTCTCTCTCTCTTGACTCTTTCTCTCTCTCCTGTGGAATGGCTGTGATAAACCAGATCACATGGAATGTCATTTTAAGCCTTTAATTCTTCTCCTAGACAGGTGAGCCTAACCTTTATTTCAAGCTCTCGTTTTAATTATATTGTCTCTCTCATTGCCATTTACAAGTAACAGGGTGATTTGGCTGGTTATCAATATGTCTTCGATGTTATCACAACATAACATGTCTAAACTCTGTGTTAGGACGCTTTTGAGGTTGCCTTTGGCAAGGTCTCAAACATTGATGTCAGTGTAGCGTCCTTAGTTCTGGGAAATGTTTCAAATGCTGCTGTTAGCTGTATCTTCTGTTTGTGTTACCTTAACTAACCATAAAACTGTCAGTTATTAAACGGATTAATGGTATAATGTCAAATGTTATTTATCACCAAAAAAGAGTAAAAATCCTAGCATTTAACATACATTGTCATAGACATTGGTGCTTGAAGGTTTTAAAAGTAGTTCAAATGAACCCAATTAAACGAATGAGACAAAAATATTATTTACATTTACGTCATTTAGCAGACGCCCTTATCAAGAGCAACTTACAGTTAATACAGTCAAAGCAATTGTGGGTTAAGGGCCTTGCTCAGGGACCCAACTGTGGTAGCTTGACAGAGGTGTGATTTGAACCAAAAACCTTCTGGTCCATAGTCCAGTACCTTAACCTCTAGGCCACCACGTACTTGGCAATACATTTATTGAGGAATATTATTATCAGTATCATTATCTAGTATCAGCAGTTAGAGCAACAACAGCAGTAGTGCGAATGGCACGGTTGCAAGGAGAAACCCACTGCATCCAAAAAGAGCACGACTGTCTGTCTGTAGTTTGCTAAAGTTCAAGTGAACAAGCCAGAAGGATATTAGGGACAAATATTTTGTGTGGGTTAATGAAATCAAAATTGGACTTTTTGTTTTAAATGAGCGGTATTTTGTCTGACAGCAAGAAAACACAACATTCAAACATAAGAATATTTCCCATTTGTGAAACTGTTTTGCTGCATCTGGAATCTGTCATGCAGCAAGACAACGACCCTAAGTACACAAGCCATGTTTTGGAATGACCAAGTCAAAGTCTTAACCTCAATGCAACAAATGTGTTGTGGAAAGACCTGAAGTTGCAGTTCATTGAAACTTACCAACACCCCAGAGTTGAAGCTGTTCTGTACGGAGGAATGGGCTCCTCCAGGCCAATGTGCTAAACTGATCACCAGTTATTTAACTGTTTTGTGTTTAGTTACAGTTATTGCTGCAACAGGAGGGTCACAAATTTTTCCCACTCACAAATATGTGATCTTGGATCATATTCTTGAATAAATAAATGACAAAGTATTACAGAATGGTCTCATTTATTTATATGGGTTCTCGTGATCCACTTTTAGGAATATATTTTTATTTTAAATTGCATATGCAGTTCACATACTTTCAAGCAGCCAGTTGCATGGTGCAGTTATCATAGCATATCTCATTTCTAGCATTGCTTAAATGTGTACATGTTCATGTTTTCATTCTATTCTAAAGAATTAAATGTACAAGCAATGAATGAGGTTGCTTAGAACTGAAGTATTGATAATGCACTCACAGGTATTGTCATTGTGTGAGCTTGTTTTTAAAGTCAATTTGCTTGTAAAAAAAACAAGTATAAAGCAGGAGGATGTAGTGTCTGTTCAGTTAGGTGTTGCTTAGCAGCTTCATTTGTTTATGTTATCCAGTTATTGAGGTTATTGAGTTATTCGTTTTACATCAAATACAAGTTTCTAGTGAACAGCAAGCTGTGCCCATTTAAAGACAAACATTCCCATAACCTCTGCTCCGGGTTTTGACCATTTCTATGTTTGGTGAAACATTTAGAGGAGCCTGGTTTTGTCTCACTGGGAAACATATTTGAGCATTTTAGCATTTCCACAGTAAATAAAGTTGACATGACTTTGGGTGGTTTTTACAGCATTCCATTGATCATATTGAAACTAGGTTTGACAAAATATTCGGGTCTATGTCTTTGTATTTAGAGTGTGATCATGTTTTTATGTATGTGTAAATGTTTGTGGTTGCGTGACTGGTATTGGTAATACTATTGATATTTCCTAAATCCACATGGGTTCAGATACTTTAAGAAATTTATTATTCAAATATTCTCATTATTCTTAATGTTAAAAATGTATTTATTTTGGTGAATTAATTGCTAACAGAACCACGTCCAGTTATCGATAACAGGGATTGTCTTCGTGCTCTTCATGTTCAAATGCCGTTTATTTATTTTGTTATTATTCCTGCTCTGATTTTGGAAACACCAGTATCGGGGTGTAGAAAAGAGTCAGGTCAGAATCACATGCACAGGAGAACTCTTCAGAAACAAAAGGCTGCAATGTGGACTCTTAAACTGGGCGTAGTTGTACCATATGAGGTGTCCTTATGACTTTTCTCATAGTCCTCATGTCCCATTTCTTAAAGTCCAAACCATTAGCAAACAGGAGTGGTTCATTACGTGATCATCGGCACCATTTCTAATACATATGGCAGCTGATTAGAATTTGAATGGGGAGTTATTACATTCGAATATTTGTTTGTATTGTTGTATTTAAGGTAAGTTGACAGCCCTAGTTAAGACATTATCAACATCAATAATATAACTGATGAAACGTCTGTCTATCAGTACTCATGTAAGCCATATTAAATTTACTAATCTTAACTTTGTCACATTGATGAATGAGTTCTCATTTGTTAAGAGCACACAAACACACACACACACACACACATACACACACACACACACACACACACACACACATCAATCTGTAACTCTTTAAGAAAACGTTTAATCTCGTCTCCCCTCCTCTTTTTACTCTTGTGGGGGTTTGAATGGAGAATGATCAATCAAACATGCACACACACACACACACACACACACACACACACACATAGGGCTGGCATGAGAACGAGGTTACACTTTCACCCACAGCAACAGGACAGAATGCTAAACACTGTTGTTAAATAAAATAGCTGTACCCAGTCTGTGCTACACAATGAGCTCCTGCAGATCTTCCTCTGGTTTCGAGTTTGTAAGTAAACACACTTATTAATGTTAAACACAAAAATATAAAGATACTGGTATTATTGTCTAGGTATTTCATCGTTGTCTGTATAAATATTGATTAATTCTCTTTTCTTTGGCTGTGAGAAATGTGCGCCACAAAAGAATCACTCATGTTGACATATTTTCATATGTAAATAGCAATCCTGAAGAAATTCAGATATGGTGGGGTTAAATAGCTGCTCTCTAGATGGTGTTCACACGATTGCCAGTGTTTTCCTAAGGTGATCATGTTTTCTCAGAGTAATTATACAATTTGCATAAAGCAAACAGTTGAAAAAACTAGTTTTTCAGTTTTACCTTCTATTTCACACAAGCAGAGGCAGTGCGTTTTTAAAGTTTTCCTTTAGAATCTCTGTAAAAGCCACCTCTGTTTGCTGTCAGTGCTCGGGTGGTTGTATATAAAGGCTTTTCTATTAGAGATTAACAGAAAATGAAGGGAAATCCTGTCCTGTTTTTCTTTCTAGCAATTATGGGGTCATTTACCTATTTGAAAGCTTATTGTCATTATGTTCATGAACTCAAAAATAAAGGGCATCAGTTATAACAGTTGTGCATGCCCGTTTTTGTGAGTATTCAATTTTTAATTAAAACTTCTTCACAAAAGGCAGGAAGTTGTGAGTTATTACGATACTGTGCAGAAGTCTTAGGCCAAAGAAAGCTTCTTCAGGAGTGGAACAATGTGAAAATGCTAAGATATGCTAAAACTCACCAAGATTGAAATGAAGATCAGAGGAAACGAGTATTAACTTCAGAATTTTGGGTCCAGTTATCAACAATATGCTTTATGCATGTAAAAATCGAATGGTGGCCTAAGACTTTTGCACAGTACTGTATGTGTATGTGTGTATATATATAGGTATATATATATATATATATATATATAACAAATGTTTTATCTAGATATCTTAAAATGTGCCTTCCAACTTAATAGTACATTATACTGACATATAATTGGCTGTGACTGAGGGAGGGGACTGGTGCTGCAACAGTGGACACTTTTTCAAAATCTGTGAGTGATGGAAAAAATGTCCCGTTCAGGCTTTTCCTACTGCACTATTAAATAATTAAAATAGCACATTGACCTCAAACACAACAACATAGATTCTGTTATCTTACCCAGGTAAAGCTTCCGCGTTCCTGTACTCTATAAGTAATTAGCATGAACCATTTAAGTTAAGTTAGCTATAAGAGATAATAAGTGGGTGATAAGGCACATGCCCACTTTGAGGATGAATGGGATTTATAGAGATGTAGTTGTAGAGGTACGTATGCAAAATAGGTTTACATGCTTTTATTCTGGAACTTCATGTTTTATTTGTCGAAATGTCTGATACAAACTACTTGCAGCAGCCTGCTGTTTTTTTATAGTCATTGAGTAATCAGTGATTTACGGGAACTAGTGTCGCTTCCGGAAATTCTGCTGTAGAGTTTTGTGTGGATGGTTTAAGATTTTATCTCCTTTTCTTGTCTGGAAAGACGTGTCACAACCTCTACCCTGACTGAGACTCTTTATAGTCTTTAAATGTCTATGGGATCAGTTTTTTTCTGTTCCAAAAATACTGTTTCCAAATATTTTTATTTCACTTTTGATTTCTTTTTCTTACAGTATATCCTAACGAACCAGTAGAAATACAATTACAATTACTAGTCACAATACAGTGGAAATTAAGCATATACAGCCATGAGAGGTGATGGAAGTCCCATTTAAATTCCATGCTGCCTCTGAGTCTCCCACAACAAGTGATATATCACCTTTTCTAGATACATTGTATAGTATGAACTGTTTTAAGTTCTTTAAACCAGGTGGTATACTTTAAATAGGTTTAAACTGCGGTCCTTTACTGGAGGACAAACTCCTGTTGGATGAAAAAGATTCTCTTTCCAAGATCCTAAGCAGTTTATCTACCCAAATAATTTGATGTGTAATTTTTAGAGATAAACCATGATGCTGAGTTGGGTATTTGTCATGGAGTTAATTTATTTTACAACATAGCTTGCAAACCCCAGTTTTAGTTGGAAAGGATTAGTCATTTATTTCACAGCCTGATTTTGTGTTGTCATATGTGAATCCAGACTGCAGCCTGTAGATATAACCACAGGACATTTTGGCTGCACATTTCTGTCTTTCTCTCTCTCAGACCATTCCAGTCCTTTCTCATGATGAATCACTCAAACTCATTCCAAAAACAGACCTGTTGTTCTTGCCATCATTTATCACAGCAGAACTGTACTGAGATATTTGTACTGGTTTTCTGGGTTGTCTTTGGCTTTAGTTGCCAGCATTCATAATGACTGAGAGTAAAATTTTATTTTTGGTTGTAAAATTATTGGTTGCTTTTGGCAAAATGTTCCTGTTTCATTAGGTTCAGCTGCTTCTCTTGTTTGATGAATCTTGCAAAGCTAAATTTATGCATTCAAATGAGCCCGTTGGACTTATTACCTGCCAGCTCTCAGTTATTAGAAGTTGTTTTTTTCCCTGGTGCTTCAGGCAGTCACAGAGCCACACAGTGCAAGCTGTCTCTTACTCTCTGGTTATTGTGTTTGTGGAGTTTAGCATGTTCTCTCTATGGCCACGTTTCCAGGATACATTTCTAGATCATCGACATCATCCCTTGCCAGGAGAAAGTATTAAACTGAAACTATTTCAATACTGAAAATGAATTCATTTTTATGTCAGACCGATTCCTGTTGGTCTGTTCTATGTCATTTGTTTTCAGATAACATGTCATAAAACACTTTAATTATATGCTTTAATTATAAGCTAGTTATTAACTAAAAGTCATTTTGCACAATGGCAGTACATACTTTGTGAAATATTGAATGATATTTAACCTAATTGGGGTGTGTGTAGAATATGTCGCATTGTCAGTGTTCGTTTTTTGTTGTACTTTTCAGTGACATATTATTGAATGATAAATGTCAGTGCCATAAAATGTATAAGTGTTTGACAGCTCATGATATACAGTCCTTGATGGTTTGGTTGCTACTGTAAATTCAACTCAAATACGCTTCATTTTCTCACGCTTGTTAAAGCAAAGCTGAAATGTGAAACAGCTTGTGCAGATTGACGTGGCCTGTAGCAGCCTGTCACTTCCATCTGTAGGCTTGAATACTACCATGGCCAAAAATGCCCACATAACCTATTACTCACTGAATGTTGTTTTTTTAAGGATTATAAATGTAAATCTTTGCTTTGTGCTGTGGCTGGATCTTAGGACTGGATGTAATAGTTTGTACCTAAATGTTATATTCTTTAAAAACTGATCACTCATATAGGATGTACAGTACTGTGCAAAAGTCTTAGGCCACCATTAAAAATTAGTTTTAGAAATGGTGTAATGACCATATATTAGCATGCTGTTGACAATTGGACTCAAATTTCAAACTTTGATTTGTCACAGCGCAAAACTGTCTTCGTTTTTTTTTATTGGCTTTCATTCCATTGTTCCAAGCTTAGAAAGGTCAACTTGGCATCACAATGAAGCTCCCAGATGCTGCTGTTGCTCAAGTGGAAGGGGAGGTCACACTAAATACTTTCCACTGTAGCCTATATAAGCTGCTTTTTTTCAGATTTTTTGGTGTTCAGTTTTTTAAATTGCATACATATTTCCTGTAGTTGTTATACTCTAATAAAGACACTGAAAAATAATATGCTAAAACACTGTTAAAACAGCCATTGGATTAAATAATATATCTAGTCTAATATCTAATCTTACAGTTGTACACAGTACTGTGTACCTGAGTACAGTATCTGTGTTTTCATTGTCACATGAATAAATCATTAAAAATGTGTCCTGTTTATTGTTGGGAAGTCACTTGGCAATTTGAACTTTTTCAAATTTGTTGCGCACATGTGTCAATCAATTTTTTTTGTGTGTGTATTTATTTAGGAAGTTATTTTTTCAGTGCATCTTAGGATTTGCCTAATGTTGAGATTGTGTACGCACAGTTTGTGTAGTGCTTTGTTATTTCTAAATATTAATATTGCTTTAAATGATCTGATTTGGCAGGTTAATCAAGAGGAGGTCAGTGACAGTGCTGGCAATTTGTGGAGTCTCATCACACAGAGTCACCTCAGATTAATAAACTTACAGAGAGAGACAGAACAAGAGATTTCACACGTCGGCTATCAGTAAGAACACACACACACACACACACAAACACACACACAAACACACTACCTACACTTCACACATAACCAGAAGCTGGGGAATCCCCAACTATTTTTTCCACACGTGTGAAGGTTTTTATTTTGCACACTATATTATGTGATGTAATCTATACAGAATTATAGATGCTGCTCCAGTGCAGAGGTAAAGCCACCAGCCACTTCAGAAGCATGTATGTAAGCAGTACTTGGTTCTGACCATTTGGAATTTGATTTGACTTGTGCGTACAGTGGCAAGGCAATGAAGACTAGGTATTCAAAGCCACTGCTGACTGCTGATGATTAGAATATTTAGCCCCATGTAGCACCAGCAACCACATGGTATTAGCTAATGATGATGATCTTTTGATAGTGCCTGTAAGACCTGTAAATCTATTTAACAAGTCTCAAGAACAAACACTATAAAGGTTACAGTGACGAACCATATTGATAATTCTTTATAACATGCAACATCCTACTTTGTTCTGATCATGGCAGTTGTGTTTATTTTAATCTGAGCAAATTGTAGTAAATATAATTATATACTACTGACATAAAATCCTTTTGATATGCTGATGTTTAATCTGTAATTACAGTTACTCCCCGTTTTACAATGGTCTGATTTATGATATCTTAACTTTGCAATAGGAATCTGATAATACATAAATTTGACATTTTCCTGGGTCAAGTGAAAAGTACTATACTCTCCTGCACTTTTTCATGCTAAATAAGGAAATCAGCAGTGCGAAACGTGGCAAGAGTATTGAGCCTGGAAAATGTAGTGAGATAAAGAGATAGTGCAGTAATTAATTTTTATTTTTATAGCAAATTATTTTTTGCTTTTGTTTTGCACTTTCAATGCATTATTCAATAAGTCAAATGAGATATTCAAGGTTTTATTTTAAAATAAGCTCTATGTTAATGGTTTTCACCAACTGTAAGAGAGGAAGAGAGAGAGAGATCATACACACACACACACACACACACACACACACACACATACACACTATAGTTTTCCATTATTTATTTATTTAACCCCGTCTGCCCCATTCACCTTCCAGCTTTTTTGTTTACTTTTTTTTAATTGCCTTTCCTTTTTTATTTTTACTTCTTTTTTTTATTTCTTTCAATCCTTCTTGGATTTTATTTCTGCTTAGTTTTGTTATGTATTATGTTTCTTCATTTTTTTTTTATTTCCTCTATTTCACTCTTTTCTTCCATATTTTTTCCTGTAATTCTTTATTTTCTTCAATTTTTTCTTTATTTTATTTTTCTCCTCTTTTTTCTTTTTTTTCCCTTCCTTTTTTATTTTTTTCTAAACCAAACGTAATGTAAAAACATTTCAGGTTAAGAAGCGCAGAATGCTGTTTGTGCAAAAGTTTGGGCACCATTCGAGATTTGTGTGTTAATCCACCACCAGGGGGACCCGGGTCCCAGTGATGCCATTTGGCCTGGTCAGGTGTCACATGCAGGTACTTTGACTGGGTCTCAGCAAAGGAAGGCCAGTCGGAGGAACATCTGGCCTCCCATTCAGGGCATGTTTCCACTTTGGGATAGGTCCCAGACCCGTGTGACCCCAACATGCACAAGTAGGGATGAAACAGCTGAAAAAAAGTTTGTTCTGGCAGGTTTGCATAAGTCTGCATTTCAATTTCTGACCTTCCTGAAGCTCGGTCTTTGCAAAGTTGTGCTGAAATGATTCTGCACTCTTTTCTGAGTTAAACCTCAGAGGGCATTCACATGTAGAAGAACAGATTAGGGCAAGTCGAGTGTGAGCGCGAGAGCAGAGGGTGACGGAGAGAGTGCATTTGAATAAGTACTCTTCAGCTGGGTCATTTATCTTTCTTTACAGTTTCATGCCGCAGGCGGGCTGTTAAAGTCCAGCCAGTTCTATTTGTGTGTGAGGGGGTGTGGGTGTAAATTTCCTTATTACATTTACCTTAGTGTTATTCTATTTATAAACATGCGATGTTCTATGTAACCGGTTCATCCTCGCTGTGTTTCAGGAGCTGATTATCGACCCTACAGACCAGTCTCATCCTATAGCAGAACCATTCTCCATCACCTGGACCACAGGACTGTGAACACAGTTCTAACCACTTTTTCAGCAAGTTTTAAAATTCAATTTAAATACAACATTACAGCAAAGCGCCAATGAATGATTAACACAAATAAAATGGAATGTGACTTCAGAAAACTGTACGGGTAACAAATAAAATACCAAATTAAACCAAAAATCCTTATCTTATTAGTCCTGGTTTTTCTTTCAAATAACCAAATATTGACATCAGGCTGTGATTCGGTTACAATCTCTGAAATATGATCAAATCGTTTGACATTACATTTATTTACATTTATGTTACTTAGTAGACGCCCTTATCTTATCCAGAGTGACTTACAATTAATGCTTACAATCCAAGCAATTGTGGGTTAAGGGCCTTGCTCAGGGACCCAACTGTGGCAGATTTGTGGGATTTGAACGTTCTGGTCCTTAGACCAGTACCCTATCCACCAGGTCACCAGAGTCCCATCACCACAATCACCACAAGCAAGTCTGAGTGTATATATACAAATATATATATATAGTCGATTCCGGTTAATGGGACCACATCAGAGCGTGATCCTTTTGGTCCTAATAACCGGCTGGTCCGATTAAACGAACATGCCCTATGTTACAAGACGGGACGTGCTATGTAACATA
>JAUZSU010135570.1:0-16124 GCA_034780255.1 Parotocinclus maculicauda | reverse complement strand
TCGGCGTTTGTCCCGTGTCGATACGTCGAACGGTGTAGGAGGAGATACCGGACGAAAAAGTGGCGGAAGAAGAAGAAGAAGAAGAAGAAGAAGAAGAAGAAGAAGAATAAGAATAAAATCGGATAACAATATATGTGTTGCAAGCAACACACATAATAAAGCACAGTCTTTCCTGGATCGAAAGCTTTACCCCCGTCTAATCGGCTGCTGCTGTTGTGTTTAGTCATCCTGTTCACTGAACTGCACTCTAAAGCAGGAGAGAAAAGTGGGTGAAGGGACAATGGGAGAATGTGGGGGTATTGTTATAGCTAGTGTTGCCATCAGTTTCCCCATCCTTAGGATATCCACACCCTATTGTCTCTCTTCCACTGTCTGCCCTGTTTTTTTCACCTCATGGCAAGATATCAAACAAACGTCAAACAAACGGAGTTTTTCTGAAATATGGCCGTCTTAAGCACCGAAAACAGAATAGGCAACAGACTGGCCACTGTAAACAAAAACAGCAGTGCATGGGTAACGTGCATAGTGACAGCCAGCCTTGTACAGGTCTCCTGGGTCAGGCTCATATTATACACCACCACTGACTTTAACAAGTACCAGGTCTTAAAGCTAGTTACTAAACATTATCTGGCTGCCATTTCCCATTTCAGAGCTTTTAACTATGACAGTGCTGCTGGAGTTTTTAAACACCTCAGTGCCACTGCTGGACTGAAACTAGTCCACATGCCACTAATATCCTATGGGTACTGATGAAGAATTAGAGGATCAATTACAACACAAGCCTGTGCAACACACACGTTACTGTTACTGACTTTATAACTACATGGTAGAGCAACATGGTAAGTGTGTCTAATAAAATGAAAAGTGAAAAAAAAAACTTGAACAGCAAGGGCAAAAAAAGTGTACCTAATATAGAGGCCAGTGAGTGTGTGTATGTTATAATTTAGACTCGTGGTAAATAATACGATTCTATGTCTCTTATTTTATGGGTTCCAAGGTTTATGACAGTGTTGGTAAGCAAGAGATTTGGGTTTTATTGGTTATTGTTATTATTTATTGTTTAAGTTAACGGAGATTATATAGGAATATTATTTATAGAGAGATACAAATAATATACTTCCGTTGTATTGGTTATGCATGAACGGTAACCCAGGCTTTACAGATAGCATAATAACACAATAACACAACAGTAATTCCGTGTCATTACACGTACACGTACACTGAGGTAGTGTTAAACAGTTAAACGTGTATAAAACCGTGTATCAAACGTTAGATTATTCAGAGTAGATTTCCCAGTTCAGCGCTTAATCTTCCACTGATTAAGTAACAGTGATAAACCGAACTCCAGACGCGTTTTAAAGTCAACACAAAGACATGACATGCCGTTAAAACCCAAAGCGAAATTTACCTATCGGTGCATCTTTAAGTTTGGACGCTCGCCTTCCGTTCACACTTTTATCCAGAGCGCCGCTTCCAGACTTCTTTCGTGACGCCATGTTTCTAAAGAAATCATCCCCGCCTCCTCCGCCCCCACTTATTTATACCTGTCATCCAGTCACGTGATCTCTTCCATATCACGTCCAATCACTGACCCCGGATTACTCATCTAAACCAATAAAAATTTAGTATTTTATCAAAGGCCCGCCCATTTGTCTTATCTCGTTGCCTAAGGTTACACAGTGACGCTTACATTGCTTGGAAATTGCTTACTGTTTACTTCGGACGTTGCTTCTTTATTCTTGTTTTTATTCCAGCCCTCAGACTAGGTTTATACTGTATGGGTAGCATCATTTAAAGGACGAAAGAGCACAACGTTTTGATATTTGCCAACGCTGACATTTCTGTTTGTTTATTTAAGGACGGTTCTTGATGCAGTGGCTTCTGTTTAAGCTCGTGCCCTTTATTGTGACCTTTGCCCTTTATGCACTAAAATACCTCCGGATCACGTGAAATGTTTTCATGATATTATGCAATGTAGAAGGAGAAATCTTCTCATCTTTGTTTAGTTTGTTTGATTTCTATGCTTATCAGTGGTTGTTCGCAGTGGCAGGATTGTGTATGGAAAAAAGTTCTGATTTAAAAAAGGAAGTGGAGGCTCTGCAGCTTGAGTAGTCAAATGTCATGGTTTTACCACAAGCCTTTATTTTGATCAAACACACTGAGATGGAAGTATGCTACAGCAGCTGAGTAAAGTTATGCATAAGCAACATATAGATAGTCATTTATTCATCTTTCCACACACTCCTCTATTATTTTTGCCCATTGCAAGACCTCTTTGCACAATCTGCATTATAATGTTATGAAGTAATCATTTTAGATTATTTAGATGCTCCTTTTTCAGATTCTCATTTAGGGCTTCTCCAACTGAACATCTTCTTCCATGGTGTTCATCACGTCCTGGTATGGTCCCTGGACTTGAGAGCGTTGGATTTGATGATAAGTGGAGCACTCATCCAAGTTCAGACCCTATGAAAATGAATTGTAATCATTTTAAAAATACATATAAATAATAAAAAATAATTTCCAGAGTAAAAATAACTTTAGTACTTTTACAGTAATACAACAGAATTAAACAATAACTTTTTATGACTTTTACTAAAGTTCTGACATTTGCCATTTGTACAGAAGTAAATTAGATTTGGTTTTCAAAAGTTACATATTAAAGATGAAGGAGTGGAAACAAGGCAACACACCTCATAAATGTTTTCTTCCTCTTTGTCCTTCTTTTTCTGCAAACCATTAAAGCTTTTTTGCTGCACAGAGGAAAAGTAATGAAAGAGAGCAAACTATTATAAATCTCTCTTCTTACATGTGCACAACAATATGAAATACCATACGATTTAAGGCTTTGGAAGGACAGATCTACATTTGTGTTTATAGTGGTATAAATTTAAAGGACCTTGCAGAAGAGCAGGAAGCCTGGAAACAGCATACACAAGAGCAGAAGAACTCCTTCAGCAGTGATGATGCTGTTCTTCACTTTCTCATTTATGTTTAGGTTTTTGGAGATGGGCACTGTTAAACATAGAGTAACGTATTTTAACATTTATAATAGCATGGGGAACACCTGTGCTAATCACAAACACACTGTGTAATCCACATGTTTTCTTCTGTGTGTGTGTGTGTATATGTATATCTCACAAAAGTGAGCCCAGCCCTCACATCTTTTTATGGGACAACACTGAAGACATGACACTGATATAATGTAAAGTAATCCGTCTACAGTTTGTATAAAAGTGTAAAATCATAATAACACAACACAGCCATTAATGTCTAAATATCTGGCAACAAATTGGCCCAATTATCCATTTTCCCTCTTTGGTATGATGTGATTTGTTACTGTTACAAGGTGTCAGGTGTGAATTTACTATTTTTTGATTGTACTTACCATACACCTGAACAAAGGTACCAGGCGTTAGGACAGAACCGTCTGTAGAGTTTAGAGAGCACTGATATAGTCCTGTATCGTTTAAAATAACGTTTTGCAGCTTTAGGCTATAACACTGCATGTCATCGTCTTTGGTATCGTTTGAGAAGTTTATCAAGCGGCCGTCTGACAAATTGACAACTTTGAATTCTTTGGTGGAATCCATAGTGTTACGTATCCATGTCACGTGTGGTTTAAGCTTGGATCTGAAACAGCACTGGAGTAAGGCTGCGTCTGAGATGCTGATCCTCACGGAGGGACGGTCAAACTCCAGCTTAATTTTAGGACCGGCTGCAGCGGTAGCTTGAAAAAAAGATTTGAAAAAGTGCAGTTTTAATGCTTAGATCTTTATAGCATGCTGGAGTAATGTTTAAAGTACACAGAATGGTTGGTAATGTGTGCCTGTTTAATTAGGACAAAATACTTACTAGAATATACAACAAAATTGTATTTATTGATGAAACTAATAAATGATTAATAAAAAATCTTTTAGTTAATAAGTTGAGATGATTGTTTTCAGAGGTGACCTGCCCTTTAAAAAGGTATAAAATATCTCAGTCTGATCTGAGCTCTTAATCCATTCATGCCTAGATCAAATCAAAAGATCAAAATCCAGAGAAGGTCAGAAAAAAAGCCTTTCTAATGATACAAGTGGTTGATAAATTTACAATAAGACTAGTGGAGAACATTAAGTACTGCTCATCTTCAGAACTTTCTCACACTCTCCAAATAAATAAATAAATGTATCACTCGGCAACAAATCATTTCAACGTGAGCCCTCTTATTGTATTTTTAAAAAAGGTTTTGGATTGAAAGAACAGGGTTCTATCAGAGTGTGATCTTTAATACACATTTGTAGGTGCACCACTGTACGAACAGAAAAAACTTTGAGGACCTGAGACAAAAAGTTCTTGATGCTCATCAGGCTGGAAAGAGAAACATCGTCAGATCGTGTACAAATTCCAAAACCATTCTTACTCTGTCGACCATCAAAGATCACCGGTACCCTTTCTTTTTCCCCAAACATAGACGATGAGGAATCAGGAATATTAGTCCATATGTTTTGTGCTTAAATAAAATGTACTAACAGATAATTCCGGAAGAAAGTCAGAAACTTTAGAGGCTCAGTTCTGTGTAACATCTGCCTGTGTCAAAGATCAGTGGAGCGAAACGGACACAGATGTCTTGCCTGAGGCAAATGTGTTAAAGGAACTGTTCACTAAAATATGAAGTGTATTTCTAATTAAAGTATCGGGGGTGGGGTGTTTCCTCCAGTGAAATGGCTTTTATTTTGGTTTTTCTATTTCATATTTGAGGTGGATGATTCATTGCTTAAGTTTGAATTCCTCTTGATCTGTGTTTGGAAAAAGGAAAATGTACATAAATGTTGCTACACAAATTCTACACGTTTCTACAAACCCCCCAAAAAAGAAAGTTTTACTGCAGCTCTGTCTGAGGGCTACTCGGACTGTTTGTGAAATTTTTATATTTTTGCATAGATATGAAAGCAGTCCTAAAAGCAGATAATAAGAACCCAACTGAACAAAGGAGACATGTTATACTGTATGTGGTAATGAGACCAAATACTTTTTGGTTTAAATGGGAAGCGTCATTTTCAGTGCTGTGATAGCAGCATTAATGCAGAAAAGCACATTGAGATTTTAGAGTTTACATTCCATCCATTAATTCCTTCAATATGACATCTTTTCCAGGGACGTCCATGCATTTACCAACAACACAAAACAATTCAAATCAGAAAAAGTTAGGACTAAAATATGGAAATACATTGTTTTTAAACATCTCAATAATTTTTTGATACTTGTTAACCACTAGAGATCCTCTGTCCACCTTTGCTCCTCAAATACTCTTTTGTTTACTTCACTACTAGAATACTATTAATTGCCTTTTTTTAAATGTGTTGTAGTGAAGCAGTTCAGGTGAGGAAACCCACCAACATCCCAGAGATGAAGCTGTTCTGTATGGAGGAATGAGTTCAGTTCTGAGCAGGCTGGATCGGTCAGTCCAGATACACAAGCAGATTCACTTACTTTTTCCACTCACACTTATGTAGTACTGAACCAATCTAATATTTATATTATTATTATTATTATTATCTTATTTGTTAGTTTGATTTGAATTATTCGATGATGTTTTAAATCATATTTATGCAGGCTTATTACATACTAAACTAATTAAATTCAGAACATTTCTAATCACTAATTGTTTAATTAGCCAAACAGAATGCAACCTAAAAGCTATAAACTAATTAACGAGCTTACCTGCCAAGAAGCAGAAGCAAAACAGAAATCTAGACTCCATCATCTTTGAGATGTTTACTCTGTGCAAACACAACAGCCCTCCTCCTTAAATGCTCACGCTTTAATGTTATCTCCACTTTGTCTACGCCCAATCATCACGTTAGCACGTTTCTCCTCCTCGCTTTCTTCTTCTATCCTGACAGATCACAATGACAGTCAATACATTTGATTTTAAATCATTTATTTAATCAAATTGAAAAGGAATATATAAAAGTACCTGAGTTTCTGGAGTCTTATGTGATAAAAAACAGACAGGATATATCTTGGGTAATCATTCTGAAAGCATTACAAGAGAGCGATACAAAAAGGCGATACAAGGCAACCACCTCCAGAAATTATACAACACTAAACGGAGGCAGCAGAACAGAACAGATTTTTTAAAAGTTCTAAAACATGATTCATAGATACCAAAATAAAACCCAATACATTGGAGAGGGGAATAAAATAAAACGCTAACACCCTGTAGATGTGGAACCGAAACTTTATCTATTCGTCCGTTAAGGAGGAAGTGTGGTGCTAGATTCAACCCCTTGAGAATGCAAGCAGCAAAATTCTTTTACAAGTCAATTGTGTGTGATGCTGATACATAGCTTTGTGTCGCTCCCTTTTAGATAATTACACACACACACACACACACACACACACACACTAAAAAATTTATAAAAAGCAAAATCATATCTGTGGTTCTAATCAATATTTATGACTAGTTAACTTTTGAAGGATTATTATAGCGTCCTCGTTCATAAGAGATCACAGGAACAGTACATATACACACATTTATATATAGAAAAACCGAGTTGATAAATTTAGAACTGATACATTTCCGACTAATTCAATTAGTCCATTTACAGTAAAGAAGAGACATGCTAAAACCATCACCTTGTTTTTAAGACAGCACTGTATAAGTTCATAGAAATATATTACATTCATGTCATTGATTTGTGTTTCGACCCCGAAACATGGATTATTTGGAACTGTGTATAAGAGCACCTTAGCTTTAATATGTATACCAATCCATCCTCATTACAGCAACATGTACTAAAAATCATATCACAACTGTTATTTGCTGATATACACATGCTTCTTTGGTCTGACTCTGATTCATGCACAGGCTACCAAGGCAATTCCTCTTACAACAACAACAACACAATCACTGACATACCACTGATAGATATTCAGTGTGTAAGAAAACAAAATATGCATAGAAAAGCATCATCCACCAGCTAGTCAGGCTAAAATGTCAGGCAATTTTTAAAAAGCGTGAGCATGTGCAACAGTGACATGAACCCCACGTGTGTGTGCTGCATACCCAATAGACTGTTCTAGATCTTACTGCTGTGCCACAAACCAAAAATGCAGCCTGTTCTGAGTTCTGAACACAAAGCTATACGCTCGGTTTCCTTATTGGGTGCTTAAAAAGGAGTCATCTGTAAATCACTCAAATGTAACACATTAAATAACAACAAAAACAAACCTCTGAACTATAAATTTGGAACTACACATGGACATGTTCCATGGTCTGTTAGAGCATAATGTGAACATGATCATGTTTGATCCTGGGCCATAATATGAACACTGCGTATTTGACGGGCTTACACTGTGACATCATAAAAACATGTTCTAGATATGACAGATGTACATTGTACATTGTGTCATCCTGATTTTATATTTTATATACAGATTATCATCATCATTTTACTATGTCCTCTATTTAACATGCATAAACTATGACATCATAATAAAATAATATATAAACTCAAAAAGTAATAATATAATAAATGTATATGTGGGAGGATTATAAGTGACATATGGCACTTTTGTTGATTCCCTCTTAACATGTATGTTTATAAGCATGACATATCTCAACTTTTCTCTCTCACACACACACACCCACACCCCCACCCACACACACACACACCCACGTCTATGGCCACATTATTGGTTTAATGCATCTTAAGTAAAGATAGCAGTTTGTGCATGTATAGTCCTAATAATCCAGTAATCTGCTCCAAACAGTGAATTACACAGACAGCACAACTGAACAGACATTCAGAATAGATCAGATGGATGTGACAGAATATGTTGCAATAATAATCTGTCTCAGCTTGATGTCACCACACCCACGTACTGTATCAGTATGAGGCAGCTGATGGAATCACCTAACATCTAACCCTAGATTGGACTGTTCATCAGTTGTAGTTGACTCTCTGAATGGTGAACTTTGCAAGGGCTTCCTGCAGTCGATGATGCTCCTCTTCTATATTCTGTGAACACATTATTACATGGATAAAGATTTTACTCAAATAATACATATAAAAAAACATCCTAGTGACCATTTCCTTGGTTAGGAATACAAAGACAAGTGTGTCTTGCCTAAGTCATGCATGGTGATGGGGACGACCTTTGATCAGTACTGTATTTCCTTATTCTTTCTACTTCATGTTTATATGTTTTGCAGAACAACCTCCCACATCAGATCTGCAGTCAACCCCTCAATCAATCTTACCTGTAGTCTCTTTATTTGTTCTAAAAGACTGTCCAGTCTTCGGGAGACGTCCTCCACGTGCTCCTGTGGCAGAACTAGTGGAGCAGCAGTCTTTTTGTCACTGTATCTTTTTGCACTTTCATCTCCTCCATCCTCCTGCCCCTCTGCATTGTTCCCTTCGTCTGATGAAGAAATTGTTGTTGGGTAACAATTATAACTTTAACATCAAGAGCAACAGGCGGACATGGAACATATACACTCATTACAATAAATAAACAAGGCACCAAAAAGGATTTGTTGGAATTAAAATGTTATATGTATGAATATAATTCTAATATATGTAATTGATTACAATATTAGAGTGAAAAAATTAGTTGATTGGGGAAGTTGAATGGAGGCTCTAGTACCATGTTTTGGCAATGAGTAGAAAATTCTAGTCATTGCAGAACTGTAATACTGAAATGAAACTGTAATACTGAAATATACTGAGTTTTAAACTGTGTTTGTGTGTAATAGCATGTGACTGACCTATATCGGTCTCCTTTTCTTGCTTCCCTGACTCTGCTCCACTCTCTCCATCACTTGGAGACTTGGCCTCCTCAGACAGACAGAGATCACCGGCTAACAGGGTCTTCAGGGTTATAACTGTGAGAAAAGAACAGATTGTGATAAAGTACTCATGTTAATTATGCACAAAGTTTGGTGATATAACTTGTATTTTTTATTTCTAGAGTGGTATCATGGTAGAAGTCCTGAGAGAATTTCTCCAATAAATACTCATGTATATTGGACACGGAAAGAATTGACAGATTGATAGCTCTTTCTCAATATTGGACGAATCAAGAAAATCCACATTGTAGAAGGCAGTATATGCATTCATGGAGATTGTACACTTAAACAATATACAATATACCGTGCTGCCTATAATTTGATTAAATAAACTAAAATATATTGTGTTCTCACGGTTTTCACTTATTGGTTAGCAGTTATTACTAATGTTCTTAGGACCCACGATGATATATTTGCTCTAAGCCTATAGTTAAAAAAATACACTTACATCAGAGTTGTAAAAAACTGCATGAGCAAAAACATTTCTCGATGTGCAATCGCAAGGAATTAACAGTCCATAATATAATCAAAAGATTCTAAATATCTGGAGAAATCTTTGAAAGTAAGCGGCAAAGCCGAAAACCAACACTAAATGCCCGTGACCATTCCTCAGGCGGCACTGCATTATTAAATAAAGCGTAATAAATGTCATGACAACATCAGACATCCCAGGAAACAAAACTGACCTTCGTCCACAGCCCCAGGGGCTGCCCTTTCTGGAGGTCCATTACCATAACTCAGCGGGTCAAATCCATTGGCTGTAAGGTAGTCAATCAGCGAGGGATGAGACTGTCTGCCCTTTTCGTCGGTTTGACCATCTTTACCTTATTATGAATAAAAAGCAGTATAAAGTTACACATGGTAAACAATGGGTTCACAAAATGTGTACAGTTATGCATGTATAATAAACAGAGTTTCTTACCCGAGCTATTTTTCAATGGATCTGGTCCATTTTCAGTGGGGCTCAGAGGGGGGTGAGAGCTATCAAAGAGAAATGAGACATATATAGATATATATTATATACCTGTAAGCTATATGGGATACTAATAGATCCACATCATGTTTAAAGTCATTTAAATCTCCTTTCTTCCCCATTCTATAGCCCATTTTGAACACCAGTAGGTGTTTGTATACGGCTTGCTCAAGTATGAAAATACTCACGACATGGTATATGCCATTGCAGAGCTACTTGCTGGCATGCTACCAAGCCTCTTCCGGTCCGGGACGGGTCCGCCACTCTTCTTCAGCTCCTCTACCGTTGCCTTTATTGAATCTGTCCACCTGTGAGGCGAAATCATAAACCTATTTTTAAAACTACATATGTGCATACGACGTCACAAGGGCGTAACTTTAATTGCATGCTCACATTTTCCGTTCAGCCACCGACTGTGCCACGAGTTCATAGATCTGCGCTCCACTCTCCCAAGTGAAAATAACGTAGAAGGCCTTGCGATCTGATAGAGAGTAAAAGGCATGAAAATTCAGTATCTGGCAACAACAAGTTCTGCAACATACCTGTGATACTTTCCTGAAGGTCTGCTGAAATGACGAACACCTGACCGTTAATAATGCGGGATGAATGGACTAAAATGATTTATAGATCTTAAAAAGGTGGGACTCATATGACACCCTGTGTAATGAGGGGATAGCCTCGGAACAGATCCGCTGAAATCTGAAATACACCAAAGACCCTAATCATGGAGCTCCAAGGGTTAGAACCAGAGCACAGAGAAAGAAGGTCACACCCTTACCTGTAGCCACCTCTCGGAGGAAGGCAGAATCCAGCTTTATGATGGGGCTGAGCATCTGTTTGCCCTCCTGCACAGCAATGGTGCTCTTACTTTGACATTTCAGCACCATCTTGTCATCTTGTTTCTGCAGCAGGACCAGCAGATCCCTCAGTAGCACAGCCTGGACATCTACGCATGCGCACCACACAACAACCAGTAGGTTACACACTCACTGGCATTCTACATGTACCACCAAAACATCCAGATGATAAAAGTGGCAGAAAAAACACATTCATTTGAATGTAAGGGTAAGAGCGGCACCTAGAGCTTTTTCCTTTGTTACTCTCCAGGTCAGTAGACCCTCAAAAATCATACTCCTTGAGGTCAGGTCTAAGCCCTAAAAAGAGAGAGGGAGGGAGGGAGGGGTCTATTAAGACCTAACATTTAAGTTTAGGCGATGCAGACAGACCTGGTATGAGAAGATCTTGTACCTTGTACTCCATGTAGAGCTCGTTGCTGGGCTTCAGTCCTGAAGTATCCAATCTGCGCTGATAGTCGTTTAAAGTCTATTAACACAAAACAAGGTTATTACAGAAGCCCTGAAGTGCAAAAAATGTGCAAGAAAAAAAGAAAATACCAGAGAAAAACTCAAAAACACCCACAACAGTAAATATAATAACACAACACCAAATTCTTCCGTTCTAGATATTCCATGTGCTATTATGGAAAGGTGGAAGCATTTAAGAACCACAGCAACACAGCCACGAGGTAACAGACCACAAAGTTACACAGCTAACACACACCTAATCCTACAGTAACACATTCTCACCAGCAGATTCTCCATGTGTTTGACCTCTTCGTTGACGTGATTAAGGATCTTACGACAGCACTCAGCAGCTTGCTGGATGAGTTCTCTCTCTTCATTATCCTCTGTTAGAAGACGACAAGTCAGATTTAACCCATGAACCAAGCACTGATACAGCTTTCTATAGCCTGTACCTTCCTAATCCAGATGAGTAAATTGTTTAAAGCAAAACCATAAAAACACTTGGATGAAGAGTAAAACGAGCCACGATGACGTGAAACGAACCTGTGCTCTTAGCAATGTTCTCCAGCAGCAGTGGGTACTTTGTGAGTCTCTGCATCTCGATAGGGATGATGTCCTTTAGTTGTAACCTCCTGCATTGTGGTTTACTCTCAGCCTCCTGAAAAAAACAAAACAAATATATGCCAAATCTTTGATGGTTTGAATCATGTTCATAATTGTGTGTAGTGTTCATACCAGTATAAAAGCATTGAAGCGGGGATCTTTCTTCTGTCTGTTCTTGATCTGAACCAGAGTATAGGACTGATGACTACAGAAACGAGCAGACAGCTTCTGGAACCAGTCACCTTCTGATCCATTAAACTACGAGCGACAGCAGGAACACGTCACTGTGGCATCACATTACTCAAACAAAGTTGACCCCAAATAAAAAAAACCAAACAGGTTCCACTGTATCATGTAACTGTCCAGTGGACAGAACTTACTCTGTTGAGCAGTGGAGTGCTGATTTTTTTGACGATGTAATCATCTTCCTGGCGTAGCTTCTTTAGATTTTGATAGAAAGTATCTGGAAGAGAAAAATAATTCCCACTTTATTAAGCGCATTTTTGCAGCTAACAGAGAAGGAGAAGGTAGGATGAACTCACAGTGCACTTCTATGATATCATCAAGGCTGGGGAAGATGGTGCGCAGCTCATCTGTGTTAATGATCATCTCCTTTTCAAGTGGATGAGCAAACACCGTCTGGAGTACGCTCAGCATACGTACATGAGCATGCTCCGTCACAAACAGTTCTATAAGAAATAGGGACAGGGAAAAAACAAACCAAAAACTATGAACTATGGTAACTGAAATACTGACGGTCAACAACAAGTCAAATCAGTTTTTCAGGGAAAAAAAACAAAAAACGTTTCTCACTCCATAAATGTGTTTGTGTACCTCTTACTACGCTTGTGGGGACCAAATGTTCTCACAATGGTAGGAAAACCATGCAATTTTAACTTGCTGTTTTTCCAATCAAATTAGCATCTTTCATTTTTAATACACAAATATCAAACCGTAATATTTCCTTTAGGTTACTGAGGTTAAATGTTACATATAGCATTAATTCAGAACAGAATATCTGTTTGTTTGGCTTTTTTAACATCGCTAATGGCACACAAAACAGAATATAATAGAATAAAGATCGAATTAATTGTCACTGTACAAGAACAATGAGATTATGTTTGCAAAAACACATACGTACATTTATATATCGTTTGTGAACTGAAGCTCAATTCACACAGGTTCACTGAATCACTAGTAACAATGCTTTTACCTTAAAAAGAAACTGAGATTGCCAGGTTGTTACTGCCTCTTGGAAATCATCGACAAAAACAAAACATGCTTTTCCCACTTCTTGTGAGAAACGGTACCTCCACCTGCTATCACAGATCCTGGTCTTTGCCACCAATGATTGAAAATCAAAATTTAG
This sequence comes from Parotocinclus maculicauda, assembly GCA_034780255.1. Taxonomy (NCBI): domain Eukaryota; kingdom Metazoa; phylum Chordata; class Actinopteri; order Siluriformes; family Loricariidae; genus Parotocinclus; species Parotocinclus maculicauda. The sequence goes on along the minus strand of JAUZSU010135570.1, from coordinate 3,036 downwards.
ATTTAAATGAAAGTTATTAAAATATAGTTTAATATATACTGTATATACTGCTCACAAAAATAGGGGATATTTCAAAATGAAATATCTCAAATATTAAATATCCCAATGTATAATAAAGTGTAGCCCATTGGCTCTTAAACTTTGGAACAAAAACAATGCCTGGCATTTGCACACTAGGCTTGGTAGTCTGTGGCAGCAAAACCAATTAGGATTCAACCTAATCATATGCCTCATAATATGTTTTATTAAAGACGCTTACCGTTGATTACTTCCTGTCTCTTCATCTCCTTCTTTGAGAGTTTGCTCAGAGCTTCACTAGATGCGAGCTCTCTCCAGTTGGCCGGGTCCTGTTCAAGTTCTAGAAGACGAGGTTCTATCTCTTCCTGCTGAGCTGTGGAGGCAGGAACTGGAGAGGAGACTTCAGTTTGGAACAGAGACATATCCACACTGGAAGGTGTGAAGAAATGAGGGAGGAAATGCAGAATGGAGATTAGGATACTGAGGCTCAATGGCTATTCGTGTTGGGAATTATAACCTAAAAGAACCACATGGTCATGATTTTCAGAATCGATTATATAAGACTAATTAGCAGGATACGACCAATCACACTAAAAACCCGTCAATTCTGGTCACTGCCCAATTTATTGGTGCATCTCAAGCATGTATTATAGCATAGTGGCGCCAATCTGAGGACGTTTTATCATGCCATGATATATTTAGCTTTTCTGGGCGTTTATTGTCAGTGCTTAAAGAACACAGACTTACAAAATAATATAACATACATCAAATGACTCCTGTTTCATTAAAAAGTCTTTACTAAGTATGGTATAATATCTAAACATGATTTTATAAGAATCTTTCGCTACTGATCGCATTTATCATGATAAATATAATTTAAATGTATTTAAGTATTGTGATCAGCAGGAATTTTAATATGTAGGCCACCCCTATCAAAGTGTAGCCTACTCTGAACATATTTAAAACACCTAGTTAAACTTAAAAACAGTTAAGTGCTCATTTCTCTACTTTGTGTTTCTCTACTTTAAGGACAATTACAGTTATCCAACCACAGAATGTTACATAAACAGGCATTATGCTTAACATAACTTAATAACTAAAAGAGTGAGCTACAAAACACAAACCTTTTCTTGCTGTAAAAACATAACATTTCGAGCCACATTAATAGTTAAAGGTGCTTAATGGTTTAAACATATCCACTGTGTCCCAATACACTGCTCACAAAAATGACAGGACAATATCATTATGGGATATTTAATTTGGGGGTATTTATTAATTTTTGTGAGCAGTATATATAACTTGTGAGTTACTGCCTCCCTGCTGTGCCACGTGTGTGTTTGTCTTTAACATGCATCAAGATACAAGTGTGTTTCAGTCGTGTGTTCAGCACATGCAGATTTATTAGTGGGTGTTATAATTAGCAGTGGTGACAGAGACTAGCATTTATCAAGTGGTTAAAGGTTAAAAGGGCTTTGCACGGGATCTGAACCTGTGACCTCGTGATTGATGGAGTCCAAAAGTGTGTACATAAGGGCGTGAACGTGAAATGATGCGAATGTGTGCTTTCATGCAGCCTTACAAGGAGTGGTGGGGGGAGGGTGAGGGGGGGTGGGATGAAGCAGTCGACTGAAGGTCCACGTCGCTACGGGAACGGGACTGTTTGGCCCGGGCGGAGCTACGCCGGGAGTGACGGCGATCCACACACAGGCTCTCGCTGCGCCGCACGTTCCTGAATTCACAGCCGGGAGGGAAGTGGAGGGGAGAAAAGAGACCAAAATAGAGAGGAGAGAAAACAAAAGGACAAGTGTGACAGAAAAAGATACCGGGGTGTGGATGAAAGGTGGTAGGTTGAAGCAGGTTGAACATGCACACAAAAATGGCCCGTGAAACCATGCACCAGTGATAAACAGAAAGGTGGAAATATGAAGAATGTGTTACTATTATCAAACACTCAGTCTTTTGTCATTTAAGCTTTACAAAAAGTACAAATGGCAACATTGCTTCTATAGTTCTACTGGAACCCTATCATATTATATACAAGTCTAGAAGGACCACCTAAACTCCACATTCTGATCCACAGCAAAAGATACTCTCACAATTAAAAACAGCACCTAGATGGATCACCAATTGGGCATTGATGGGACCTGCTTGGACGACAGCTTTGGCAAACTATGAGTGAGAAGGATCTACAGGCCCAGCTTCAACGTATGTTGGCAAATATGTACCGGAATACAAAATACAGAACCTGTATGTCTTCATGCCCAACCAGGGCACTAGAGCCTCCTGTACAGATTTCCCTAATAATAATATCATTCCTCTCTAATACTGTAATCACTTACATATCATCACATTCACACACACAAAAGTTTCATTAAGTCCCTACAACAGTGAACGTATTTAATGCGAGTCAAATGTACACATGCAGAGCACTTTAAAAGGAACACCTGTATAGCTACTCATTCACGTAATTATATAATAAGTTCATCTCGTGGCACCAGTAAAATGCAGGGTCAACAACACAAGATGCCACCCCTGGAGCGGAGATGGCCAAGGACAGAGAATGGACAACCTTACAATCTGTAAGCTAGTAACCGAGAAGAGCATCTCACAATCTACAGCCTCAATTAAGTTGGGACGTTTTGTAAAGCATAAATAAAAACAGAATATGGTAATTTGCAAATCCTTTTCAACCCATTATCAATTGAATTCACTACAAAGATCAGATATTTTATGTTAAAACGGATACTTTTTATTTAGCTTGGCTTTGTCTTGCTAAGATAAACGGGGACGTCCCTGAAAAAGACGTTGATTTAACGGCAGCAGATGTTGCTCCAAAACCTGTATGTACCTTTCAGCATTAATGGTGCCTTCACAGATGTGCAAGTTACCCATTCCACTAACACCCCCCTTCCCCCCTCCCCCATACCATCAGAGATGCTGCTTTTAAACTTTATAACTGATTACAATCCGGACAGTCCTTTTTTTCTTTAGCCCGGAGGACACAATGTCCATGATTTC
>JAUZSU010135561.1:0-16125 GCA_034780255.1 Parotocinclus maculicauda | reverse complement strand
ACTAAACCCTGTTTTACAGTTACATTTCACTGTTTAAAATGTAACAGTTGGCTGCAAAACATAATAATTAAGTATTTTTGAAAAAAAAAAAAAAAACCCAGATCATTATGTTTAAATATCGTTATTGAATATTGTTATCGCAAACATAGCCTAAAATATCGTGATTATTATTTTTATTATTATTTTAAGGCCATATCGCCCACCCCTACTTGAGAGCATCAAGTTGCTGCAGATTTGTTGTCTGCACATCAGTAATGCAAATCTCCCGTTCCACCACATCCCAAAGGTGCTTTGAACTCACAAATTGTCATGTTCATTAACCAGTTTGAGATGATTTGAACGGTGTCATTTTCCAATATCCTGCTGGAAGAAGCCAACAAAAGATGTGGTCATAAAGGGATGGACATGGTCAGCAACAATACTCGGGTAGACTGTGTGCCCAAATATACAGACCACACCATTACACCCCAGCAGCAGCCTGAACCATTCGTAGAGGAACCATTTTGTTTATGCCCTACCTTCCAAAAGGAACAGCAAAAATCAGGACTCATCAGACCAGGAAATATGTCCAAATTGTGAGCCTCATATAGTCTGTTCCTAGCTGACAGGAGTGGCACAGGCATGGCGTTCGGCACCTGCAGTCAATCTGCTTTAAGGTTCATTGATGCTCTTCTGCCCACCCTGGTTGTTACGAGTGATTCAAGTTACTGTTCTCTACTGTTGCCTCAGTCAGTTTGAACCAATCTGGCCATTCTCCTTTGACCTCTGACATTAACAATATATTTAGCAGAGAATTTTCCCTTTTCTGACCATTCTCTGTAAAGCTTAGAGATGAAAAAAAAATCCCAGTAGATCAGCAGTCTTCTGAAATACTCCAACAATCCACATTCAAAGTCAAGCAAAAGAACCCCATTCCGCTATTCAGCAGGCAATTTAACTGGTTGTCTTGATCATGTCTACATGCCAAATGCATTGTGTTTCTGCTATGTAATTGGCAACTGAACACTTAAATCCAATAGAGTGGCCGGTGACTGTGTTAGCCCATGTATTAAGACCACATGCATGAGATTATTAGACCACTTGACCGCACACTCAGGTACTTACAAATACTGCTCACAAAAATGGAGATATTTCAATATGGGCTAAATAAAATTTGGAAAAAAACCCTATATTTTGTAATGCTTCTACCAGAAAAGATAATACAATCAAAAGCATGGGGTTTTACATCATACAAAAAACAGATATTTTATTTGTATCTTATTTGTACTGCCATGAGGAAAAATTGCTCTTACCATCTCGGTTGGTATCCATCTGTCTGAAGATCTTTTCTGTTCTTTTCTCTGGTGTAGACTCGTCCTCTGGCATTTTCATTACAGATGAAACCATTTTATAAATAGCCTGGAAGGGACCAAAAGTACATTAGGACTGCATTAGTTTCTCAATCAACTCAACAGGTAGACCATACAGTGGATTCTGTCCATGACCAAGGCGATGCATTTACTCAACCATGGACCAGAAGGTCCAAGATTCGTACTCCATCACCCCCAAGCCTGCACACATTCCCCAGCCAAGATAAAATAAAAGGTAATTCAAAATAAAGAAAAATACAGTGAAGTAATGGTGTCAGTAAATTGACTGCATGCTCTAGCATATATTTAAAAATGTTACATTTAATCATTACATTTGTGGATGTATTTAACATAGGCCAAAAGCAATAGATAGGGGTGTAACAATATACTTATGATTTATGATAAAGTTTACAATTTGGTTTTCTCATTATCAATTTTACATTTCGACAAAATATTTTTGTTTTATTTCTGAACTGTCAACAATGGACATTTACATGTTTTTAAAAGAAATGACTAAAACAGGGGTTTAAAATTGTATACATGTTCTGTTGTAGCTTTACCATATATTAAGTAACTGAGTGAAAACAGCACTTAATTTCTGAAGAACATGTATAAAAGTTTAAACAAAAAGCCCCCAGCAGTTAAAATAAATTTTTTAATGATTCTACTGCAAGAAGTGCCCTATTGTGTTTGTTTCAACAAAACTAAATAATCTTAAATTGAAACTCAAATTAAACAAACATGCTTACTGAGGAAAAGAAGCACAACGTCTATGAGAATGACATCTGTTGTTCACAAAAAGCAACTGCATTAGAAAACAAAACGCATACATACTGTTACGTTTTTTTGTGTCATGATCCAACGTTACACCCTTGACAACAGAATTGTATTTGAAACACCTTCCACAAATTCTACTGTAGTCATGCAAGATAACCCAGGTTAAATTAATCTGTAAAACTGTATTAAAAACTCCTTTCATGACTATTCCTTCCTTCATGATTAAAATAATGGCAGCCACACCTCTTGGATGGCTTCAATGAGCTAAATGAAATAAAAGTCAAAGTGTGAATAAAGCTTTGGAAGCAGCCATATGTGAGCAGCTTGTCTGCAACATGGCCTGGAACGAGCTACAATAAATGCTCGTATGAAAGTAGGGGAAGAAAATTTCATCCTCTCTCACACGCATTAGTGCAAATGCATCATGGAAATGTGACGCTAAAGAGTAAAATGTGATGAGACATTTTAGACTGTACCTTTATTCATTATCATAAGAGATCAACTGCAAAGCAAACGACATCCTTGATGCTTCTTAAATTCAGGTTTGAACTCACGGTGCAGGTTTATAATAGAACATTTCATACAAAGTAGCATTGTGCCACATCATGGCTAAATCCAAAATTTTAAGAATCCAATGTATTGCAGATTCAAAAGCTTTGCCTACATTTGACATCGTAAAAGACATGATTCCAATTCAGGCCGTTCAGGGAGATGAGTTCAAGCAACTTTTAAATTCTTTAGACCTGAGATATACAGCGCCAAAGTATCACAGAAGATTTTTGTTAATATTGCACACCCCATGTAATATTTACTAATGAAACCAGAGTTTATGTAAACTAAAAAATCTAGTATATCCAGTATATTTCAAAACTCGCTACGCAATGAGAATGTAGGCTTCGAATCGACCCAAGATGGATTCTGCACAACTGTTATAGTTCTCTTAAACTGGTAGAAAACAGACCATCACCAATCACCCCGAGTAACACACTGTCTTCACTGCACACTGCTTAAAGACAAGGTGCACCAAAAGCAAATATGAAATGAAATAAAGGTGAGTATTTGGGACAGCGCATAAAAATGTGTGTGTGTTTTATATATAAAAAACACACACACGCACGCGCACACACACACCTTTATTTACAAATTGTATTTTGTGTTTACTTGTGTTGTCTTTGACTACTTTTTAAATTGGTTTGATGTTCGGAAACACTTAGGTGTGACAAACATGCCAAAAAACAGGAAATGAGGAAGGGGGCAAACACTTTTTCCACACCAGTGTGTGTGTTTATGTATATATATATATATATTGTATATATTGTCTAAAAATTATAAATGACAGCATACAGAAACACTTGTTTAACCTTCCTTCCTTTCTAATCATTTAATGTTTCACTTTCAATACATTACTCAATAAATTGCATGAGTTATAATGTGTTATAAAATAATTATTATAAAATAAGCTTTATGTTAATGAGTTTGCCCAATGCACACTCTATTGTTTTCGATTTGGGATACGGCCGCACATGAGGTAGGAAGTCAAGTGGCCTTCGTGATTCGCACTGGGAACTATGGTGAGGAAATGTCCCAGTTGCCCACAGTATTAAATGCGTAAGATTTGTTTGTTTACTTGGTTTGTTTAACGTCGCATCAATGGCCAATTCAGCAACACAAACAAGGCTGTTTCAACAGGTTTCTTTCAGGTTGCATCAGAACTAGTTATACATACAATTTAGGGTAACCAATTAACCTAACACGCGTCTTTGGACTGTGAGAGGAAACCGAAGTATCTGGAGTAAACCCACGCAGACATGGGGAGGACATGCAGTTCGCTTCACCATGGGATTGAACCTTATTGCTGTGAGGCAGCGGTGCTACCCACAGAGCCACCGTGCTGTACTCAAATGCATAAGGAACACTTCACGATGATACCTGTAATCCACATAACCTTAATGGGTTAACACAATAAACCTTATGTTAGTATACCTGTACAATTTCCAGCATCTCTGCCTTACTGATGTATCCATTTCCATCCAGGTCATACATGCTAAAAGCCCATTTCAGCTTCTGCTCCAGTTTCCCTCGTGAAGTGACGCTGAGCGCAATAATAAACTCCCTAAAGTCTATAGTGCCGTCGCCATTGGCATCAAAGGTGCGGAATACATGCTCAGCAAACTTGGAGGCATCTCCATAGGGGAAGAAGTTGCCATAGATCTTCTTAAACTCGTCCATGGAAAGGTGGCCACTGGGGCAGTCCCGCAAGAAGCCCTTGTACCACTCCTGGATCTCGTGTTCAGTAAAGTCTGTGCTCTCCAACAGGTCCTGCATCACCTCTGGTCGCAGCTTGCTGTTCTGCTTCCCCATGGTTAGATTTCACGTTTCAGTTCTGGGAAAAGAGAAACAGATGTTATTGATGAACGTTTTTCTTATTGATGAAGTTTTACTTGCTTGTAACTACAGATGTCACTCTCTTTGAACTAAAGTAATTTGCCAACTCAAGAAAACATTAACAACAACAGTAAGCTTGAATTAACATGAGTCACCGTTTAGAACGTTTTCCAGTTCAGAGATTTCCGAAACAGTGCGCTGTTGCAGCATGTTTCCAGAGTGAAGGATATGCACTTCCTTAGAATAACGATAGTTTCAGTTTAGATTCAGTTACAGACAAGTCAACATTTATAGCATAATACACTTATGAGCCAAACATGGTATTAGAGAACTGCCAAAGTGTTCCACTATAAAAAAAGAATAAACACAACAGGTGGTATAGCAATTCGATTCACAATCTTGAATTCAAAATTTAGATTTTCTCACGATTATTGTTTTTACATTTGACATTTATTTATGTAGTATACAAATTAGGGTAATGTTTATTTATGTAGTGTAAAAATGCAGGTGATTTTTTCTGTTTATTTATGTAGCGGAAAAATTGAGTGATGTTCTCTCAGCAAAGTTCAGCAGGAATAAAAAGGAATTCTGCAATGATTTTCTCCTAACTGAACATTAGTCACACTTCACTTTACATCACTTCAACAGGCTTCAAAACCTTACTGGTCATTTTATGTCCCCCTGTCCATCTGGTTATTAGTTCAAATATCTAATCAGCCAATCACATCAGAAACTTGACACATTTAAGCAAGTAGACATGGTCAAGAGGACCTGCTAAAGTTCAAATCAAGTATCATAATAAAATTATTAAAGTGACTTTAAAGAGTTAAGGCAGTTCTGAAGGCCAAAGCACTTTACAGTAATTTTCCACATACTGTAGTCAATAATTAAAACTGTCATTCACAGCCTATCACAAAATGTTAACACAAATAAATGAGAACTCAAAAAAGAAACCTAAAGATTGTGTTTCAGGTTCATTCACTGTTTGTTTATGCCTTCCTTTGGCTAAATGGCTTCCCTAGTCTGTTCTGCAACCTGAACTCTTCCTCTCCAAGTTTACGTTCACAATCATTCAAGTTGTTAATTTCTTTTTATTTATTTAGTAAGCAGCACGGAAGGAAACTAAAAACAGCTCCAGTAATAACTGGTGATCATCACTGTAATTGTTACACTCCAACAAGTTTACAATTCATCAAGGCACAATTATTTCGAACAGTAATTAACTTTTGCCTGGAACTACCTCAGAGCTGTCCAGTTATGAGATCTTAATGTACACTTGCTAGACAACCAGAAACTAATAACAAACAAAGTAACTAAATAAAGCATCTCTGATATATTTCTTGCCTTCCTGTGATGGTGACGGTCAGCATTAAAGTGGATGCTACCTCATTTGGATCCCACTTACACAAATAGCCAAGAAGGAACAAATAGGCTATAGAGTGGTGGGGCTTCACTTCATCATGAGTCATAAATAAAGGCCTGTATTTAACCGAAACTGCGTTTTAGACCAAGTAAACAAATAAACCACACAGTTCTTATACACTGTAAAAAATAAAAATCATCCATCACTTCCACCCACACAATTACACAGACATTACACAAATTGCTGTTCAGTACTTGACCTGTGATATTCACAAACAAAAAGAGCACAGTAATCATCTATATCACAATATATCATCATCTATGCCTGGGCCACACATTTATTTTGCTACTTTTGTGAGGACTTTTCATTGATAAAACAATTACTGTAGCCAATCAATGGAACATCTAACAATAACCTAAAGCAAATCTGGCTCTTCAAATAGAGCTCTTCTATTAAAAAAAACGAAGTGTCGACCAGCAAAACCAGTCTTCACGAGTGAAAATCTTATCTACTTTTTTCTGACAAGTCAAGGTTTTGCTGTCATAGTGAGGATATTTGGTCCTCACAAGTATAGCACCACCAGCATCTGTGGACATTTAGACATGGTTGAACCCAATAATTTTAATAAAGCCTGGATGTTACGGTTTATCTAATTATTTGGGCATGTAAGCTCGTTGATCAAATTCCTGACGAAATCTCATTTTCTGCAGTTATTGGATTGAGTGCAAGCAAACACACAAAGTGTCACTAATCAACAGCACCTGGTCTTTGTACGTTTAATCAAGCTCCAAGCTATACTCCCATATATTGTTGATTCGCTTTTCTTTAACAACATAGAAAAAAATTTTTTTTTGCTAAATTAATGATTGCATGACTAAAAAGACAACATAATTAAGACAAAGCAAGTCTTTTTCACTGGTGTAGATATTCTAGTTTGATGACGACTGTATTACATGTTGCACTATGAGCACAATTGTGTTTATTTATTTATTCAAACATTGCACTTGTGTTTTTATTTTAGTCCGGGTTAGCGTGATCATCCAATCAAAATATGTAAATAAAAGTCACGAATAAGTTCACAATGTTTGAACAGCTTATGACGTTTTGCAAATTCCACAAAAATGCTGTGTGTTGGGCTAAATATGAGGTTCTACAATTTAATTGCTCTGTTATGCACATAAAAGAACGCATGTAGCAATGAGACAAAGGTACTGACGTTTCATGAGCAACTATAACATACCTCCTATAATGTGGAAAAAGCAGGTATGCTCGAGTACTCTGTCCTTTGGACTGAAAGAATCCAGTACAGTTCTTTAAAAGAGCCAGAATAACCTGTCATAACGGTTATATCAAGTTATATACCTAATATTAACTTACAGGTCACTTCTTGTAAAGTCACTCTCTGTGATTGGTTTATTTATGCGTCTTTGGGCTGTACCAGAGTTCATTTGGTAGCTGACCGAGACTCAACGTTCACTCTTATTTAAAGTAGCCATACAAATTGAAGAGAACTGCACCAGGAATACTTACTCTTACTTGACCCAAACGTGCCAAGTGTGAACATACCCTTCACACCCACTTACCAGATTAATTCTAATTCTAATAATTCTATCAATGAAACCAAACAAAACCTGGTTAATTCTCTGCTAGTTGATCATTTTTAGAAACCACCCTCATACTAGTCACGTGACATTAATGATGCTAATCACTGGTGAAATGCATTGTTTGGAAAGGCAGCACCAAAATATGAATGAGTAATCTGGTCTGATCGGTCTCCGAATCTACAGCAATAAGTACTGCTCCGTGATATTCACCTTCTCCTGACACCCTTCATAAAATCAGATAACCATGTAACCTGTTATCACAATCAAGCAGTTGCCATGGAAATCTAGTCTGAAGATTTCATGGTTGTTTGAATGAGGCTGGGTGAAGCTGAGCGCATATCAGTTTGACTCTACAAAAAGACAAGAGTGAATATGAAGTAAGTAATCCTCAACCACATGCAACAAATGGGCATTTAGGCTCAACACCACAATTAATGCCTGCCCTGGAACATGGCATGCTGACTTCCTTGAGGAGCAGTCTGTAGGTTTAAGTATAAGAAAAGTATAACGATAATAAGACCTTGTGAAGTGAGTCATGTTTCTAAAGCTACTGGCTGAAAGAAGGCATGACAGAGAAACTAGGGTTGGTTAATATCCAATCTAGCGTTTGCTTTTTTATCGATTCCCATTCTAATTCTGCTCAGAGTTTCCGGTTAACATGTAATGCGCTTTATATATAATGGGACTAAAAGGGAAGGCGGCGTAAAATTATTACTTTTCTTTTGTATCACAGGCCCATGATTTCAGCAGCAGAGATCACTTTTCAGATTTTATATATACACACACACACACACACACACACACACACACATACATTATTAGCAGATAGATATTTAGCATTCCTAGGTCATTGTTTTATGACTGTAAACTAGTCGGTCAGTGCTACCTTTCATTAGCAATGAATAAATTCCAATTAAAAGAAAAGTTAAGCAAAAATATTTCTGTATGATGCAATTTATCATTCTTAGACAAAGAAATTCGAAAGCAGCCAGTTAAATATAAATATTGGTGCATCTCTAGGTGCATTTAAAAGCATAACTAAAAAGGACCTTAGGTTTGTTGAAATTAAATTATTTAAATTACAAGTTTTGGATGTTACTAAATGTTTTAGAAACAATTGCATTAAATTTGGGGGGAAAGTAAATTGATTTCAAAGGGCACTAAATCCTTCCAGTTTTAGTTTTTGTGGTGGAGAAAGTTGTGCTTACGCAGCACAATGGCCTTCATGGTTGTAGTTTATGCCTTTTGGGAGCCATACTATGGACACTACTCATGCTACCTTTTGCAGAGGCAGCTGATGTGCTCTGGGTTTTCATCGAAACATCTGTACTGTGCCTGAGCCCATTTCTTTAAGCAGGTCTGAGCTTGGCTGGATTAATTACATTAGTCAGACGAATTTGACTCTGTGGGTCAAACATCAAGCACGGTAAATACCGCCTAGTGCAAGTGCACCCGTAAACAGCTCCACTCCACTAGAGGTGATGGCTAGTTCTAGGTCTAGGCTCCTTGTCTTGTTTACATAAAATACACTTTAGATAACAAAGAAGCATGGGCTATTAGTAAAATGAAATGTAATCGATTTAATTATCTTAAAATGTAGGTCTATTATTAAACAACATGCATGTAAATGTGATAAACAGACAGTCAACATCTTGCCAGGCACTACACTTTCACTATTCTCAAAAACCAAAGATTAATAACCAACTTGTTTTTCAAAACACATTGAGCGCTGCCTAAGTTTTCATACGCCTCATTTAGTGCTGTTACCATCATAGATATGCTTTAGTCATTGCAGGACTTTATGAAGCAGCAGTTCAAAGTCTCAGTATGATCCAAACATTAGGATAGAAAAGATTTGTTGATAACTCCCTGGGACTGATGGCTCATTTGACAATGCATAACAGGCACCACTCGTTCAGGACAGTCAGACTTTTAGCTACACGTGGCATTGTGAATGAGCTGTATGGATATATGAAACTTCAAATTCATCTTTAACTAAGGAGTTGACGTTTCCAATTTTCAGTTTAAATGTACGGGCAGTTCTATAAAAACAAATATATTATAAAACAAGAGCTTGTACAGGCTTGCACAGCCTACAAAACTAATTTCTACAAATATGCCAGGGGATAACTTGGTACAATCCCACATCGAGGAATTGAGAAATCTAAACTGTCACAAAATCAAATTAAAAAAAAAAAAACCCAAAAAACATTGTGGTCTTTTATGCTTTAGCTCAGTCCACAGGTTTTCAGTAGAGGTTATGTTCAGGACATGGAAATTCATGTCACAAGCCTGATTCTGTGGTCACTATCCCATCGTCGTCTGGATTTGGATGTTTGTTTTGGATCATTATCTTGCTGAATATTCAATCATTACCCAAGATGCAGCTTCTCAGAGACTCATTCTTTTGTGTTTAAAAAACAGTAGTACATCATGATGAAATGTATTTCTAAGCTGAAAGAACAACAGTCCCACATCACAGAGACTCCATATAGGCCTTTTACAATCATTAAATTTTACTTAAACCATTACTTGTCACAAATAAATGCGATTAACGATTTAATTATCTGTTCATTGTAGTACAAGCCTAAAGTGACTGGACAGCCATCTCGCTTAGTAGCCATGTTTGATTACTGTCAAAGTGATGCACTGCATGTGCAAGTGCCCCAAACTTAACAAATGCCTACAACCAACCCCAAAAAATATATCAGCAAAACATTTGTTCATACACACCAAAAATAGAGAATTAATAACACAGCAAACAAATATAATACCATTATTCTGATTATCTTAAATAAATGCAATAAGATAATTTTTCAACAATTGTGACAACCCTGTCTCCACAGTACATGCATGGATGCATCAAATATTCAGCAAACAAACTCATTAAAAGTGAATAATAAGAGAAAAGACAAAATAATTTATACACAAACATGACGTTTTTGGTGACAAATCTCAACTAGTGTGAATTGAGACAGATGTGTGCAATGCAGCAATCATGTCAGCTGTGTGGAAGCATAATGTGAAGCATAAGGGTCAGACAATGACCCAAGAGTGGCCGTTTGTAGACAGGGTTCTGCTTAACTGCCAAGAGATATGTTACAGCGTTCAACATGGCATAAATATTGTTTTTTCTGAAATGCAAGACAAAAAAATGCATGCCAATGGTTAAGAAAGAAAAAAAATATCATCAGGGTTTTAAAAAAATCAAGCCAACACCCTAATACTATGGAATAAACGTTTCACTTTTGCTGCCAATAGCTAAATGGGCCCAGAGCTGATGAGCTAATCTGTGCATCAACAAAATATGCAGAATCTTTGCTAGATGTCTGCAGACTGAATGCTCATCAAGAAATACATTAAAGCCCAGAAATGCATTAGTTCCAGGGCCTTTTTCATTTTAAACTGCAACACCATTAGGAACGCTGAAGTGACACTGCAGTGCTCATACACCGTTCAGCATTTTGTGCAACAACTCAGGATCATCTTGTACACCTACTCTTGAAGTCCCTATACAGAGTGTTCTAAAAACTACCCATCTACTATCATCACCCCAGTTCCTGCAGTGCAAAAGTGAATAGACTAACAAATTAGCTGCAAGATTTCTTTAAGGGATATTAAAATAATTGTTTTTTAAGGAAGCGAAAGACTTTCCATTAGTATAGAGAGTAGTATTATATTACAGTCTCTTTATCAGAACACAAATTTGCCAAGTCTTCTTACAATTAAATAATCATGAACTAAATAATCATGAAATAAAATCATGTAAAGATGTAAATACTTGATAAAAAATATCAAACTAAAATGCATGGGTGTTTAAAATCTTCAAAAACCACACGCTGTCTTCTTTCTTAAAATATTAGTTGGCAATCTGACACAACATTTCACGCTTTGCCCTGGCCAAAGTCCAAATTTGAAAATGATAGATATCTGTTCTCATATTAAACACAAAATAACTGGGAAGCATTTTTTAACTACTTCAACAGTGATGATTGCATTTCCACCAAGTACGTTTGCATGCACTTAATCCGATTACAGTAGGATTTCAGCAGTTTTCTGATTATTCACGTCACGTACAAGTCATGTAAACAGCACACACTACAATCTGAAAACTTATCTTTATTTGGCCTATTCTTAATTACTTCAGTTTTTTTCCTAGCTGGAAATGATTGGCTGAGATTATTGGCTGGTTGCAAAGCAGAAATGCGATTACTGGAGCTTCCCCATTATCTAATTACTCAAGTGCATGTACACTAGTTGATCGGATTACTGACCAAATCATTTTCTGCTTTTGTATTATTAAGTGCACATAAATGCCATCACAGCTTGTGGCTGAAGATACAAATGTCCGCAAGGTTATTAAAGTCCAGCAAAAACATAAAAAAAAAATGTATCTTTGTTCTTGCATTCAAACCCGTAAAAAAAGCAACTCAGTGTAGATGGAACTGAGACGAGACAGAATATTTTTTTCAGGATTACTACAAGTTCTCTTTCCTGCATTTCAATCGTTTCTTATTAATAGTGGTTGAGCAGTAATTGTGCTGGAGGTTGTGGAGTTCACACTGAAGGCTGCGGCAGGCGTTAAATCAAACACGTAATGAACTACAAGTGTTTTCTCGCTCTTCCAGTCTCCCTCTCACCCTGTTCCCATTTAGGCATTATAAAAGAGGAGCAGCTGTGTCCAGCTTTCTGTGTGACAATAGACACTGACATAACCCTGAGGAAGCGCAGCATGTGGTATTAATAAAAATAGCCGCCTACTTTATTCAGTTATGTCTAACTTCTCAAATCAGATACTGGATTTATTTTGCATGACAGGACGCTACAGGGATGTCCTCAAATGTCTCTCACATAATCAGTACGTATTACTGCATAGGGCTGGGTAATTAATCCAAAATCAATCAAAGCCAACGTTCAGAACCATTTTTCTGACCTGATCTTGCCCATGTCTGTGGTTTTGGTTTTATTTAACTTTTAATTATATCCCCACTGTGCACATTTATGTGCTTTTCCGCCCCATTCTCCCAGACTAACCCTTTTGTAGACGTTTCAGCGATAAAGGTACTGCCACCAGTGCTACAACTAATAGCATTCAGTGCTACTAAATGCAAACGGTGCATGGCTTAAAAAACGAGAGACTGATTGCCCAGCAACAAGTGCCTTCATGAAGCTGGTGTCAATAACACAAAAGCAACACAATATAAAAGGATTCAAGAAGATGGAAAGAAACAGCAGATGCCATTTACAACTATAACGTGAAGGATATGGCTGCTATGCTACGGTGGAGCTCAGTGGTTTAAACAACTCATTTAAATTGCATGTTGCAACATATTAAATTTATTTATAAGTTATTGCATGCTCTTCAAATGTCATTAATTAAGACATTTTATGCGGGTAATATATGAAAGTTATGCACTTCACACTGTTTAATGAACTAGCTTTTTAAATTAATACTAAATGTTTAAGAGTCCTTTCAACTTGTGTGTTAGGATTTTATTGGTCAAAATATTAAATATTCAAACACACCAATGAGCTATTAATAGTTATCCATTTCCTTCCGTCCTGAACGTACAGTATTTACATTACAAACCTTGTCAGTGAACTCCGAGGAGGGGGGATCATTTATTAAAAATTATCAAAATAAAATGTTCACTTCATCGTGATATCAATTTGAAGTCATTTGACCCAGCACTAATGCAGAATGTATTATATTACCTAATTGTATAATTTCTATTTCAATAGACACCAAGTGAGTTAACGTACACATAATGATCGAAACTTAAACATTTGATTTCTGCAGTTCTCTGACTTTTCAAGTGGTAATGTAAACAACATGATCTGATTTCTTAGACTAGATTAAGTTAAATCAGATTGAGAGCTGTATTTTATTTCAGTAATTAAATTTCTCCTTGTATATCCTAACTCTGATCTCATGCATGTAAACGTAATTGAAGTAAACCAAACAAGGTTAGCAGGTTCACGCATTAGATTATTAATTGCATGTAAATGCACTTAGTATTGCAAAAGTCTGTGATGAACTGGCATCCTTTCCTCAGCATGCTTACACCTATGCCGTGCTCTTTGGGCATAGACGCCAGAGGTCTTGCAAACCTCACCAGGAAAAGTCCAATTAAATTTAAAGCAGATCTTCACCTGCTCCTTGGTCATGTAAGTAAAATATATTTTTTTAAAAAGATATTCTGAAGCAACTTTTATTGAGGTCAATCTTAAACTGCTAGTAAACAAGTTGTAGTGAGCTGTAGTGAATCACGGTTTTAAGACCCCTTTTCTCACAGCAGGCCCCATACTGACACAGGCCTCCCTGACCTCCAACCTTCTCCAAGTGGGCCATTCATAATGCTACAATGGGGATGCCCTGACAGATGTCTCTGCTAACCATCACGGACAGTGTAATGTCTGCTCTGCAATGCCTCACTGCGCACACAAACAAGCCCGGTGAATAATGCCTGAAGGCTTCAGGAAAGTACAACGCCGAACTAACAAATGCCCTTCAAGTGTTTACACCCTTACCCTTAGATTTATGTCATTTAGCAAATGTTCTTATCCAGTGTGACTTACAACTGATCCATTCTTACAATCCAAGCAATTGTTGGTTAAGGGCCTTGCTCAAGGATTCAACTGTGGCAGCCTGGGAGAGTTGGGACTTGAACCTTGGACCTTCATGTCCACAGCCCAGTATCTTAACCAGTACGCCCCCATTTATTCATATTTGCAAGTCACAAAGCGTCAATAAAAGTTTTTACTATTCAAAATGCCAGAACGTACAAATAGAAGTGGGGATTCCGGATGGAAACCAAACCAGTTCCTAAACTACTAAATCCAGTTATGATGCAGCTCTCCTATCAATGACCGTGCATGTTTGTGGCTTTGTAACCCATTTCATCAATACGTCACTGCTTAGTACCTACCTCCACTGTGACAACTGCACAATGCTTCACAGAAGGAAGAGGTCTTAATGATTATGATTTTCCTCCTTCAAATAAACAGAGGGGTTCAGAATTTCAAACAACTGCTAAATGTCAGAATAATACATGTGCACTTAAATTCGTTCTGACTGCCCGTGTGGTTTACAGTCTGCTTATACTCTCACGGTCACTTTATTAAGTACACGTTAAAGTGTCTTAAGGTGAACAAAGCTTAATGTGGTTTAATGTCCAAAAACAATGACCTAAGGACTTCAAACGTCTCTCAATTACTACTGATAATAGAGATTTCTACAGCACAACTGGCAAACCTGTGCTCTAAAAGGAAAGTATTCTTCAAACCTTTTATCTTTGCCTTTAAACCTATTATAGTTAAAACGCCTAATATAAAAATTATGACTTTCCCTTTGACTCATAGGTTTGTCTTTTCAGCAGAACAGATTACTTATGACATACTTTTAAATGCCTAACAAAATGATTTGTATGCATTCTGCATATTCTCAATAATTTGAATTTCAGTATTTTGATAAACAGTGCAGCCAACCCCAAATGTGTTTTAATTGTGTATTTCTAATTAGTGTGTCACATGGAGCTACAGGATGCCTGCCTACCTACCTACCTACCTACACGATGCCGACAGCTTTTCCTTCACGTAAAAAATGTCTATTAAAAATGAAAAACAACCTTTTTTGTTTGTTTTTATTGCTTTTTTTTTTTTAATCTAACAAGACATTAATTTAGTTTGCATGAACAAACTACCATTTGGTATAGGAGGCCTATGCTATTACATTTTTATTTTAAGCTTTTACTCATAACTATTTTATAATTAACTATTACTAATATCACTTAATTTTATAAACGTGGAACCAAACCCATACAAATTTAAACAAGTAAACACCAGTTTTACTCTGTATAGCTCCAATTACGAAAAGGCTGCCAGCAGAGAGGTACACAGAAAACACAGGAGTTGCTTTATGAGACGCTGGAGCAATAGTGATTGGATAGCGAGTTTCTGTCAGAAGCAAAAGTTTGGAAAAGTTGAACTCATTTAAATGAAGTTGCATATTTGCTGTATGAAAAAATTGCGTTTGTTGTGACAAATAATATCCATTTTTTGATCTTTTATTGAGTGGTGCCCTGTCTAGGATTGTTGCCTGCCTTGCCCCCTATGCCACCAGCTACGCACTGGCTCTCCCGTGACCCTGTCCAAGATTAAGCAAATAAGAAAGTAAATTAATTGAATTCACTCATCTCAATAATTGTTCAGTGTGTAACAACTTTTATACTTCTAACAAATCAAATGTATGGACTGGCACCAGTGTTAATTTCGTTGACGATCTATTTTCGTCATAGTTTTCGTCAACTAAACTTTTCTTCATGACGAAAGCTAAACGATATCTAAACAAAAACTACTTACAACGATTAAAACTATGACGAAATTATTTGACATTTTCGTCAACCAATAAAAACGAGACGAAAATGTTCGGCATAGGTGACGTCCAATCAGAACTGAATTAGCGTTGTGAAAGGCAGGAACAAGTTAGAAAAACATCCAATCATAACTACTTTGACATACAAAGCGGATTCCAAAAAAATTGGGACACTAAACTAATTGTGAATAAAAATTGAATGTAATGATGTGGAGATGGCAAATGTCAATATTTTATTCGTAATAGAACATGGATGACAGATCAAAAGTTTAA